>JAPKLY010000815.1:105629-131807 GCA_026898435.1 Prunella vulgaris | reverse complement strand
CGTATCATGGGCGGGGTGACCGTATCCCCACTCCCGAGGGATATGGGGAAGCCAGCAGTAGGTCGCTTATTTCGGTGTGCGTGGGTTGAATTAGATATACTAATTCTAATTTCCTTTCCTTTTGCAGTTCCGAAGCGACACAAATCCAGCCGGGGCAGGCCTAAAGTGTCGGAGCAGTTTGACGTGGTGCGCGCCATTTGCTATTTGAGGAGCGAGAAGGATAGACAGGTCGCCCACCTGTGCGCGCACCATTGCCTGCGGCTCGCCGGGCTCCTCACACTACCGCACCACCTTGACATCCAAGGCCCCGAGCTCCCAGGTCCTACTCTTTGCAGCTCGCCTATGGGGGAATGTAGCTCGCTCATTGTGCTGATATTTGTGATTTTTTGTGCAGGTGGTAGCTTTGTCGCTATCCCGATCGCCGAGGTCCCCGAGACCTACCAAATTGTGAAGGAGCGATTCGAGATGGGCCCACCTCGCCCCAACAGACTAGCCCCGCCGTCCGTGCTCACGCTGGAGGCGAGCAAGAAGGCGGAGCTCGCCTCCAAAAGGGGCGAGGCAGGTGGGTCGGGAGCCTAGAAGGAGAAAGCTCCCGAAAAATCCAAGGCTTCGGAGGTCGCCAGGGCCGGCCGAGGTGTCGGGCGAGCTGTTGCCCCCTCTGAGCGGGGTCGAGGGAAGAAAGGACCCCAACGGGGCGATGGGTCCCGAGCTAGTGAGGAGAACATCCAGGCTCGTAAGAGGACTAGGTATACGGGCCTGGTCGACGAGGAGTCCGACCGGGCTGAGAGGATCTCGGCGAGGTCGGGGCAGGGGGGATCTGTTCAATCCACCGCCCCATTGGCGGCCACGCCCATACGAAGCTCGCCCCCCTCACCTTCTCCATTCGGTGTGCAAACCACCGATGACACACTGCTTGGTTGGGATCCTGACCGAGCTCAGTAAGTAGCTCGCCCAATTGACTCCCTTTCGCCCGTCATTATTTTATTTTTCTAACATTTTCCATCTCTTTTGATCTCGCAGTTATGCCCCAATTGCCTTCCCGAACCGCCACGATGCCTTGCATGCCTTTGAGCGATCTCGCTCTCTCACATCGATGCGGAATCTCCCTCCGGGCATAGCCCGGAATGCTGTGAGCGAGATGCCTAGGCACTGGACGACTCCACTGGTGGCGGGTGTCAATAGCCAAGATTTGAGAGAGAATCTTCTTCTCTCGTCCCACTATGCGAGCAGGGTGGTGCTCGCCAACCAAAAGGCTCTTGAGCAGATTGACGAGCTGGAGGCGGGTCGTTCTGATAGGAACAAGCGAATGCTGGCATTGGCGGAGTTAGCCGACAAGGCGAAGAAACAGGCGCAGCTCGCCGAGGAGAGGGCTGCGGCCTCGTTGGCCGCCGAGCAGAGCGCCCTCCAGCAGCTTGAGGCCGCCCAACGCCGGCTCGCCCGGCTCGAACAGGAGACTGAGGCGAGAATAAAAGCGAAGGAAGAAGAGTTCGCCGCCCAGCTCGCCCTGGAGGTCGACAGCCACCTGGTCACGAAGAAGGACCTCGCACTGCAGCGGGGCCTGGTGAAGAGCTGTAACGCCGAGTGCGAGAGGCAAAGGGCCGAATTGGAGGCGAAGGCTCTTGAGGTCGCTGAACTACGCAGCAGTGCTGCCTCCTCGGCCGATTTGGTAGCTGCGAAAGCCGAGGCCTTGGATCGGGGTTTCGTGCAATGTTATGCCGAGGTCCTAAGGGCCCTCTGGTGGGCGCGAGCTCACCATGATGACGAGGTCAAGGCCATAGTGGGCGAGTTCAAGGAGTGCTTGGATAGGGTCCCCTTCCCCGATGATGCCGAGCTGGATATTGGCGACCTCCCCGCACTTGGAATTCCACTGGATTTTGTTCCGGCTCGGTTCAAGATCATCAATACTATCCCAGTGCCGGAACTGAATCTGGGTGAACCAGAGGTCGCCGACCAAGAGGAGCAGACTCCGCCCACTGTGGAGCAACTTCGAGAGGCATGTGGGGATGCCATGCTAGATTTAGGCGAGTTCGATGCCAGCGGGCTGACTGGGAATATCACCCCAGAGGCCGAACTCACCCTTCCCGGTGCCCAGGTCGCCCCTGTCCCTGCTGATGCCCCCGAGACTTAGGCTTTTACTGCTTTCTTAGATTAGCTTTTTATTTCCCAAGTTGTAGTAGGTCGCCAGGCTCCGTAGCTCGCCTAGAAGGAGCTCTATTTTTGTAGTCTTCACTTTTTTGTTTAAGTAGACTTAGCTCGCCGGGCACGTGCAGCTCGCCCAGAAGGAGCTTTTTGTAGTTCAAAGATGGCTAGCTGGTCGGCCTTTGTGGCCAGCACTGCTACTCATACTTAGGATTTTTTCAAGTATATTTTGGACTTGAAAATTTCTTAAGTATCTTTTGAATATAAGTCGAGCATTTTTTGTCTAACCCTTTTTATTTACGTCTTTGCGCCTTTACGTTATAATTTCTTAAATAGCTCGTTCTTGTTTATTTTTCTGGTACATAATTGTTCGTCTTATTCTACTTTGAGAAGTGAATCGTTCATTTTACGTCACTTTCGACTACGAATTATACCTCTGTTTTAAGAGTGTGTATTCTTCGTCTTATGCCACTTAGGGCCGCGAATCGTTCGTCTTAGGCCACTTAGGGCAGTGAACTACACTTCGATTGATTCACGTTGGGCCATTGGGTTTCATGAACCTTGCCTTAGACGTTTTTGTCTTTTTCGCGAATTTTTCTAACTTATGGCAGTAGGTGCTTAGCAACCCTTTAACAAGGGTACCTTCGCGACCTTGGGCACTTTAGCCTTTGCCTTCGAGCTATTTAATTACAACGTTTGGGACCTTGGTCCTTGCGCATTGCGGACTTTTGAGCATGTGGGCGAGCTGGGCTTTGGCGAGCTAGCGTAATTGGCGACCTGGTGCAGCTCGCCTGATCGGAGGGCTGCACAGGTCCAAACACTTGGGAATTTTTCTGAATTTTTACAGCAACGTAATTTACATCGGTTGCCATCTATATTTCTGATGTAAACCTTTGACTAGTCTATTACAGGTATTACAGGATTCTAGTCTATTGGTAGAACTTCTTTAGGTGTGCCGAGCTCCAGGTGTATGATGAAGCTTTGCCCTCTGCGTCTTCTAGATCATAGGTACCGTTTGGCCAAGCTGCAGTGACTCGGAATGGTCCTTCCCAATTTGAACCGAATACACCTGGTGGGGCCATCAATTTCTTTTTCAACACCAGGTCGTCGACCTTGAACCTTCGGTCTTGGACCTGAGAGTTGTAATATTTTTCCGCTCTACGCTTGTAGGTGGCGTTTTTCATTTCTGATGAAGCTCTGGTCTCTTCGATCAGATCTTTCTCTACTGCCAAGGCTTCATCATTCTTTTCTTCATCATACCCCACCACCTTCCAGGTCTTGTTCTGGATCTCTACCGGGACCACGGCTTCAGTCCCGAAGGCTAGGGCGAACGGGGTCTCCCCGGTACTGGCCCTATAGGAAGTTCTGTAAGACCATAGGACCTCTGGGAGTTCGTCTGCCCAACTTCCTTTCTTTTCCTCGAGGCGGAGCTTTAATATGTGTTTCAAGATCTTGTTTACCGCCTCGACTTGGCCGTTCGACTGGGGGTGATACGGAGTTGAGTAGTGCTTCTTGATGTTCCATGAACTGCAGAAGTCCCTCAACTTCTGTCCGTCGAACTGCCTTCCATTATCAGTGATGACCGACTGCGGGGTCCAAACCTGCAGATCAGGTTTTTCCAAATGAAGCCGATCATCCTTTCCTGGGTTATGGTTGTGAGAGCTTCGGCTTCAGCCCACTTAGTGTAGTAGTCCACCGCTACAACAGCGAACTTTACACCGCCTCTACCAGGTGGAAATGGGCCGATCAAGTCGATACCCCATTTCGCAAAAGGCCATGGGCTGAAAACCGACTTAAGCTGGTTGGCTGGGGAGTGGATGTTAGGTGCGAAAAGTTGGCACTTTCGGCACCTTCGAGCGAAGCTGATGGCATCTTTGCGAAGAGTGGGCCAGTAGTAGCCCTGTCTGATCGTTTTATATGCCAATGCTTGCCCCCCAGCGTGGCTCCCACAAATCCCTTCGTGAATTTCTTCTAACACTTCGGACCCCTGCTTCTTAGTTAGGCATTTGAGTAGGGGTAGAGAGAATCCACGTTTATAGAGTTGGCCATCCAGCAGCGTATACCTGGCAGCTTGCTTTACTAACCGGCTAGCTTCCCAGGTGTCTACGGGGGTTGTTCCGTCAGTTAAGTATTTTCGGATTGGGGTGCACCAATCTTCACTATCTTCACTATCCTCCTGCCCCCCACTCGAGGTTTGATTTACTTTGTAGTCGAACGTCGAGGGGTTTTTCAGTGTGGTGATCACAACCTCCGTGAATTCGGCTTCGCCGTTGCTAGTAGCTAGCCGGGCTAGAGCATCTGCTTGTGTGTTTTCTAGCCGCGGTATTTGATTGATGTAAACTTGTGTAAACATCGAGATCAGATGTGCGGCTATCTTCTGGTAGGTCATCATCTGCTGATCTTTTGCTTCAAATTCCCCCCGGACTTGGGATATTATTAGCTGGGAATCTCCGAAAACTTGAAGATTGGTTGCCCCCACAGCTAATGATAGCCTAAGTCCTGCTATTAACGCTTCGTATTCCGCCTCGTTGTTGGTTGCTCGAAAGTCGAACCGAATTGCGGAGGTGAAGACTTGTCTATCGGGGCTGATCAGGACTACGCCGGCGCCTGCTGCTATGCTAGTTGATGATCCATCCACGTAGAGATGCCACGGAGCTATACGCCCCCTCGTCGGATCTTGTGGGAAAGTTAGCTCGACGATGAAGTCGGCCAGTGCTTGTCCCTTGATCGCTGTTCGGGGTGCGTAGGTTATACCGTATTGGCTGATCTCCAGTGACCATTTCAGCAGGCGTCCGGCAGTGTCCGGGCGCTGTAGTATTTGACGCAGTGGGAACGTTGTCAGCACCTCCACCGGATGGTCAAAGAAGTAAGGCCTCAATTTTCTAACACTCATCACCAGTGCATAAGCCAGCTTCTCTGTTGGGGTGTACCGCAGCTCAGCCTCATGTAAGACTTGGCTCACGTAGTACACTGGGAGATGTGTTTTCGCCTCTTCTCGGACCAGGACGGAGCTGATGGCCACCTCCGACGCGGCTAGGTACAGATACAGCTTCTCTCCAGGTATTGGCTTTGACAGAATCTGTGTGTCCGCCAGGTATGTTTTGATATCTTCGAAAGCTCGTTGGCATTCATTTGTCCAGACGAAGTGGTTTTTGAGGTGGAGCTCGTTGGCTTTGGCCGCCTCTTTGTACCTCCGTGTGTTTGCTTTAATTGCCTCGAAAAATGGACGATTTCTATCGCCGGACCTGGAGATGAATCTGTTAAGGGCCGCCATGCACCCAGTTAGTCTTTGAATTTTTTGGATGGAGTCGGGTATCCCCATCTCAATTATGCATTGGACTTGTGTCGGGTTGACCTCGATTCCCCGCTGGCTAACTAGGTGCCCCAGGAACTTCCCAGAGTGTACGCCGAAGCTGGTCTTTTTGGGGTTCAACTTCATGTTGTAGTGGCGCAGTATGTCGAAGGTTTGTTTCAGGTGGTCCAGGTGGTCCTCCTTTCTCAAACTCTTGACAACTATGTCGTCCACGTACACCTCCATGGATTCGCCGATGTGTTGGTCAAACATTTTGTTCACCAATCTTTGGTAGGTAGCTCCGGCGTTGATGAGTCTGAACGACATTCTTTCCCAGCAGTACATGTTCTTGTTGGTGTAGAACGCCGTGTGTTCCTGGTCTTCTGGGTGCAGAGCTATCTGATGATAGCCTGCAAAAGCATCCATGAATGTCATCATTTCATGGCCTGCAGTGCTGTCCACCAGTTGGTCAATGTGAGGTAGTGGGAAGTTGTCCTTCGGGCATGCTTTATTCAGGTCCGTGAAGTCAATGCAGAGTCGCCATGTCCCGTTGTGTTTCTTCACCAGGACGGGGTTCGCGACCCACTGCGGACACAAAGCCTCCTTGATGAGCTTGTTGTCTAACAACTTTCCCACCTCAACTGTTAGAGCTGCGTACTTGTCTGGTCCATATTTTCTTCGCTTTTGGCGTACGGGTCTCTTCGTCGGATCTATGTTAAGTCTGTGGCAAGCATGTTCCAACGGGATCCCCGTCATGTCTTCATGGGACCAGGAAAATACGTCTAGGTTGGACATCAAGAACAGCTCCATCCTCGACCGGTACGGTTCAGGTAACTCAGAACCGATGAAAAGTTCTAAGTCCCTTTCCGGGTCCACCGGGAGTGCCGTCAACTCCTCCATGGGGGTTGCTTTTCTCTTCTGACGTTTCCACCTCGGGTCGTTGATGAGCTTGTCCCACTCCTCATGTGACATCCGTGCAGGCTCGTGGCCTATGCGCGGTTCGAGGTCTTCGGGTTGGCTTTCAGCTTGGCCGAGCTCATCAGCTGTGGACTCTTCCGGTGGTCTGTCAGCTTGGGATGGCATGGTGGCTCGAGGGATTGAGTCAACCTCCATGGGCGTTGGTTCTTGACCTCCCGCAGGTCCTCCACCTGGTGCCTCATCAACTACCTCCATGGGAGTAGGTTGCTGTCCCTGCGTAGCTACCGATCCCTGCGCAGGTTTCAACAGTCGGGTTTCTTCCACGTCCTCCATTGGTGTCGATTGTGTGTTCTGCACAGGTCCAACACCTTGGTTGATTTGTACGTCCTCTTCGAGGATGTGGACTTGCGTAACGGACTTCTTGACCCGGCCATCTTTGATTTGGAGTAAACACTCTCGGGCCTTTTTCTGGTCACCTTTTATAGTTCCGGCACCCTTCGGAGTTGGAAATTTTAAACAGTAGTAGTAGGTCGAACACGCCGCTTTGAATTCATTAATAAAAGGGCGGCCAAGGAACCCGTTGTAGGAGGACTGCTGGTCGACAACTAGGAAATCTATGAGCCTAGTCAGTCTCCTTGCGGGATCCTCAGCCGATACAAGTTGGACGCTCAACCTAACACTACCTAGGGGGACGGTTACAGCCTCTCCGAACCCCACTATTCTAGCATTGCTAGGTTCCAGGTACGACTCAAAATCACCCAAGGCATCCAAGGTGGATTTGAAGAGAATGTTGGTGAATGCGCCGGTGTCCACAAGCAGCCTGTGAACTCGGACGTTCATGATGTCGGCGGTTATCACCAACGAGTCGTTGTGGGGCATCAGTACCCCCTCCAGGTCCGCAGAAGAAAATGTTAGCTCGTCAGCGAGCTGCGAGGCGGACCTGGGGCCGGAGCTGCCTTCCTGGACTTGATTTATGGCCCAGATCTCGGCCTTCCTCTTTCTCTTAGATATGGAGAATCCCCCGTCCCGGAGGCCTCCTGCAGCTCCGATCTCTTCCTCAAGAACCAAGAGTTCCCGAGTCGGCTCCATATTTTGCTGAGGTTGGGGAGGTGCCCTCCGTCTGTGTTGGGGGCCAGGTTGGTCCCCCTCCTCCTCTTCGTCATCGGAGGTAGCCCTCCTCTCGAACCTTGGTCTCTTGGCCGGGGCCTTCTTCACGAACTCGGCCAATTTCCCCTCCTCGTAAAATTTCCAGAGTTGCTTGAGGAGATCGCGGCACTCGCTGGTGAAGTGGCCGATGGCCTGATGGTAGGCACAGAATTTGTTGGGGTTGAGCTTCGTGCGGTCCTGGCGGATCCGCCTTGGCTCCTCCAGCATGGCCTTGCTTTGGACGGCAGTGAAGACGTGGTCGACGGAGACAGCGAGGACCTGGTTGAGCTTTTCTTTGAACTCGTCTCCCTCGCCGAAGGCCTTTAAGTTCCGGGGGGCTTTGTAGGTGCCCCCAGACTTCTTCCCGTAGGGCTTCTTTTCCTCGTGGGCGCCAACTTCTTTCAGTAGTGCCTCCTGCATAGCCACATACACCCCCGCCTTGTGGCGGAATTCGCTATAAGTGTTGGGACATGCGAGGTGCATTTCCTTCCAGAGGTCGGTGCCCCTCCTGAGTCCGCCCATCGCTGCGACGACCTTGGTGTCGTCGCTTACCGGCTCACCTTCCAGCAGAATCTTATCGAACCTTTCCAGGTACTGCTGGTCGGTTTCATTCTCGCCTTGATGGATGTTGGCGAGTCGGTGCTTCTGGGTAAGGTAAGATCCAAACCCAGAGAAGTGGGCCAGGAACTCCCGCGAGAGTTGGCCAAATGAGCAGATTGACCTCGGGGCGAGTGAAGAGAACCAACGGTGAGCTCGGTCCCCTAGGGTCAGTGGGAAGTTTCGGCACTGGGTGGAGTCGGTGGCACCTACCAAAATCATGAAATCTGCATACTTGGCAAGGTGGACTTTTGGGTCTGATTCTCCTTCGTATGCGGACATCACGGGGAATTGAATTTTCTTTTGGACCGGTGCGCGGAGGATGGCGGGTGCCAATGGAGAGGTGGGGAGAGTCGTGGCGTCAGGTCCACCAGACTTGGCCGCTACCTGTGCCTGCAGCATTTCAACGGCCTTTTTCAGTGAGGCCAGCTCGTCATCCCGGGTCACCTCCAGCGGAGGGTGCTCAAAGGTCGTGCGCCTCGCGGACGCACGTCCCCGAGGTGCCTCACTCTGGGGTGACCTCTCAGTGGCGGGCTGGAATTGGCGTCCGCCGTGGGGGCCTAGCCGGTCAGTGGCGGGCCTCCTTAGCCTTTCGTGGGCTGACCTGCGCGGCTGCTGGTCAGAGTCCCCCTGGGATGCCGCTGGGGCTGCTGCACACTCATTCTCTTCGTACCTCGGGCCCAGGCGGCCTTGGAGGACTTCCCTCCTTTGAGATTGGTGGGTGCCAGACGCCCCGGTGTAGGCCAGCTCCCTTCCGGTGTAAGGAACGGGACCCTCCTCCCCCATTTTGGCTTTACCGGTCCTCTCCCTGCGCTGGCGAGCTTGTGTCGAGCTCGCCTCCTGCTCGGTGGGGAGTACGCTGTAGTCTCCCCTGGTTTGGGTGCCCTGGGTGGGCCTGGTCTGCTCCCTGGTTTCGGCGGCTGGAGCTCGCCTAGGTACTAGGGCGAGCTCGTCCTGCTGTCGCTGCTGCAACCTTTGTAGGGTCGCGATGGTGCGTTGGAGCTCGTCGGGATTGCTGACCAGGTCCCTCAGAGCGGGGGCTAAGTCCTCCTGGGTCGCCGCAGTTCGCTGAGGTCGCGGAGCTGCGGTACTTTTCTGGTGAGGCGGTTGTGATGTCTCCACCACCTGGTGTGAGGTCTCCACCTCGACCTGGTTTTGATTGCCCCCTCTAGACCTTCCCGCAGTTGCGGAGGTCTGTCCCTTGGCGGCTCGAGTGTTGGCCATTTTTGGGTTTTGGAGGGGGTAACTCGCTGAAGGGCGTCGAAGTGGAGGGAGGTCGCCGGGGTGATGGAGGTCGCCTGGATGGTTATCGTCCAGCTTAGGTGGAGCTGTGCAAGTTTTCGTCTAGCCTCGCGTGTGACGAATTGTCCGAAATTCGGTTTATTCGTGTACACGCGTGAGTTTGAAAACTTGTTCCGGGCAGATTTTGCGAAATTCGATAATTCGGGTTTCTGTCCGGAAATCTGGGTCCTTCGTTCAGGGGATGAAGATGTGTGTGTATCTTCAAGTGTTCTTGAGTTTTGTCAAGAACACCTTCAAATCTTCAAATCTTCAACAAACCCTAATTTTTGTTCTTGAAGATTTCTTAATTCTCAGGTTCGAACCCCCTCCTTCTAGCGCCAAATTGTTGATAGAATTTATTAATCGATGTTTGTTTATGTGGCTTTATATCATGTTAATCCTATCAAACAATAATCCAAGAATTTGTGTTCTTGGATGTAAAATATGAGGAGGGAGAGTGGAGAGTTTAGAGAGAGAAATATTGCAAGAGTAGTAGTATTAATTTTCAGAATTGTGTGAATAGTACAAGAGAGGTCTTATTTATAGGTGTGCGAGTGTGAGACGGCACCTTACGAGCCTATGTGGCTTCCGGTGTTGACGAGGGTTCCTTGCCCTCGTCTTGGTCTCCCACACTGCTCCCTTTATCATGCCTCATCCTACTACTATGCCTTAGACTAGATGGGCCTCATTAAAAACCTCGCCGTAAACCACCCTTGTGGATAAACCGGACGGAGGGAAAAAGAGCACACCATCGGGGTTCTATTCGACTAATAGGCGAGCTCGTCGGCGAGCTCGGAAATGAGCCTAGGTGGTTTGGGCGAGCTCCAGGGCGAGCTCTGGTGCCTTGTGTGGCCCACGGACGTTATGCGATGATGGAGCTCGGCGAGACCTTCCCAGGGATAAAAGGCGAGCTCTGGGCGAGCTCCGCTTGTAGGTTACCTCCATGTGGGCGAGCTCCGCATCTTCAAGGATCCTGGTGGGTCCTGGCGACCTGCTAAGCCTTGCATAATTTCCCCATGTCGATAGTGTTAGTTCGCCATATCAACACTTGGAATCATAAAAACATCATAAACATCATCAGCAGTAATTGGAAACTGCCGAAAATTATCAATCATTAACATAAAGCTGCTTCCATTGAAATTTTCAACCAACCAGTCAAACATTCCAAGATTTATAAGCCTGTTAAGATGTAAATGCAGCAAACCTTGAAACCCAATACTTTCCACAGCAGACCTTTGTCTATCATTCAAAGATTTCACCAAATCAGACAACCCCTCTGGGACGACACTGAGAAATGATTTTACTGTAATAAAAATACTATAATTAATATACAAAAAAAATTATCAACAAGAATACCTAAGTCTATATCAAAAATACCCAAAGACCATTTAAACAATACCCAAGAGCAAGATACAAATACCTAAAGTCCATATCAAAAATACCCAAAGAGTAAATAAAAAATACCCAAACAATAAATAACAAACACCTCAAGAGAAAATTACAATACACCAAGAACAGATAAAAAATACCCAAGGAATAATACATAAATACTTCAATACAAAAACAATACTACAAATTCAACAACAACATTAATTAATAAAACAAAAACATCAGTAAAACATCCATAATAAATAAATAAAAATAGAAAAATACACCAACACCATATACATAAATGAAAAATATATGATACCCAGAGACCAAATAAAAATACCCAAAGTGAAAATAACTAATACTTATAGAATAAAACAAAATACCCAACTATACAATAACAAATACATAATGATAATTAACAAATACACAGATTGAAATTAATTAACACTCAAATAAAAAAAATACCTAAGAGATACTCTTTCCTTTAGAATATTGACTTCGGTTGAAACATCAGTTGTACATTTCTCTTTTCCTTTACGAAAAACAACAAGCCGATTGTCTTCGTTCGTTTCTGCATGTTTCAAAGGAGCAGAAACGAAAGGAACTATTTCTTCAGAAGTTTTTTCACATTTCAGAGGCTTCCTCCTCTGATAAACAACATCTTTTGAAGCTTTCGGACCACCGGATTTAGGAACTAGACCTTTCTTCTTCGTCATTGAAGAAAATTATAACCTAAAAAAATAAAAATCCACAGAAATCATAATTCTATGAAAAATTATACTAAAATAATGAACAGAAAACATATATTTAACTATTATAATGATGATCACAACAATTCTTACCAGAAAACAGAGGCGAAAAGACACAACGAGATCGCGAAGTGAAACAGAGATGAAAAATGAACGAAATGGAGATGAAAAATTTGAAAATATACTGAGGATAACTTCAAAATGAAATGACGAACTGAAACGAGAGTGGAGAACTGAAAGGCGCGATTTTAGAAATAACCCAAATTATTTGACCCGGATCCGCATTTTTTAATTTTACCCGTACCCGCAAAAATTGAAATTAGGCCAAAGAGTAAATGGGTTTGGTCAAAATTAAGCCCAAAATACCGGGTGCATGCTATGGAACCGATTCCATGCTAGAATTTGTGAACAATGTGAATGGCCATTCCAACTTCAGACTACCCTCATTCATAAACCAGCTCAAACCAATAAACAATAGAAAATAAAGAGTAGATCGTATCTATGATATGTGTAATTACTATCACTAATATTTATATATATTATTATTATTATAAAAATATATTTATTTTTTAATGGTGATAGTGTATATGTATAATAGTGATAGTGATTATACATAACAGTGATAGTGTATACACATAACAGTGATAATTGATGAACCCGAGTTCACCGTAAACACAGGTTCATACAAGTTTTTGTCTAAAATATTAATTTATCTCTCCTCCACATATATAATCTATAACACAACCTAACTTTATTTTTTATACTCACTTCCACAATCCAACACAATCTAAAATTTATTATTTATTAATTATATATAACTTTATATTAGTATTTACTATATTTAAAATGTGTAAGAAAATATATAAACTAATTATCATATATTAATAAAAATAATTTATCATAAATTTAAAATAAGACATAATAACAAGAGTTATTTTATAAGTCATACATGGTAAACTAATTTAGCATGTTATATTTATTTTTTTATCTTATTTAAAATGTAAAAAAATAAATATAAACTAATTTACCATATATTAAGAAAAATAATAATCATTCATTTAGTATAAGATACAATGACCAAAGTTGAAGTAAAAAGAAATAACTCAAACTACAAATAGTTGCATAAAATAAAAAAATTACAAATATAAAAGATGCAAATCACATTTTAATTTCTAGCTAGTTCTAAATTTTTTCAATCAAGTCGTTTTTAGCATTTATGGATTTCTCTATTAATCATATAAGTGGACAAATTTGTAATGCATTCAGTAGAGTATTGAAAACGTTGATCATCATCAGTAGGATCATCCCTTAAAAATTTAGTGGAGTCATAATAATTTTGGTAAATGTCTCGTTCATCCTCCATTATCATGTTGTGCATAATGATACAAGCCATCATAATTTTTTCCATTAATAGTTTATCCTAAACAAGACACGGATCTCGAAGAAATGTAAAATGAGCTTGTAGAACTCCAAAAGCTCGTTCCACATCTTTTTGCACAGCCTCTTGGTGTTGAGCGAACAATTTGTGCTTTTAGAATTGTGGAGAAGTAATTGACTTTACATATACAGCCAAAAAAATATATATATGCCATCAGTGAGATAATATATTTTTATCATATTCTCGACCATTCACAACATATCTAACCTTTGGTGCTCGTCCTTCCAAGACATCACTAAAAAGTGGAGATTGATAAAGTACATTAATATCATTGTACGAACCTGGTGTACCAAAGAAAGCATGGCATATCCATAAGTCATAAGATGCAACAGCTTCCAAAATGATTGTTGGTTTTCCAGTCCTCCCTGCATATTGTCCAGCCCATGCTGTAGGACAAATTTTCCATTCTCAAGGAATGCAGTCAATACTGCCTATCATGCCTGGGAACCCACGTTGTTCCCCAACATATAGCAATCTTGCAAAATCATGTTCATTGGATCTTCTGAGATACTCATCACCGAAGCACGATATAACCCCTTCTACAAAATTTACAAGAGCTTGTCTTGTTACAATTGCACTTATTCGTAAGTATTCATCAACAGCATCGGAAGATGTCTCATACACCAATACCCTCATAGCTCTAATGCATTTCTGAATTGGTGAAAGACCTTATTGACCAGTTGCATTAGCTCTTTGTTGAAAATATACGTCATTGGCAGTAACAACATCCACTATACGAAGGAATACTGATTTTCGCATTCGAAATCTACATCAAAAGATTTCAGGAGTATACATCGAATTATCGACAAAATAGTCATTCATCAAACGCAACTCAACAATCTCCCGTTCTCTTTCACAATACCTTTTTTAGCTCTAGGAGTGTGATCTCCTACGAGCAGCTTAGGATTATTTATGATCATATCCTCTACGATACGATCAAATTGATGATTTTGTTGAGCAGCTTGTTCTTCCCGTTTATCAATTTCTTCCCATGTATTGTCTGAACTAGAGCTTGAATCTGAATCTATCGATGAGTTTTCATTGAGAAACATTTGTAAAGTGAATTGTGAAGGAGAGTAAAGATATAAGAATTTAAGTGTGTTAGTCTGATATGAATCCAAATCGTATATATAGAACGGTATACTGATAAATACATGTGATGCATGCCAATAAGTGACAAGACAAATGCATGTGATGAAAGTTAAATCTGGAATGATGAATGACAAAACAAATGTGAATAAGTGCATGTGAGGCATGCCAACATGTGACAAGATAATTGCATGTGATGAAAGCTTTTAATTGGTACGAATTTGACAATGGTGTATGCCAGTAAGTGTATAGATATAATGCATGTGAAGAAAGTTAACATCTGATTGGGTCTCAAAATAGGACAAAATAAAGCCAACTTTTAAAAAGTGACAAGATATAATGCATATGAAAAAAGTATATAGATATAATGCATGTGAAGAAAGTTAACATCTGATTGGTTCTCAAAACAGGACAAAATAAAAGCTAACTTTAAAAAAATTGACTCGATATAATGCATGTGAAAAAAGCAGAGATGCAGAAATCGGCCTAGGAGGCCACTTGCTAACCCGATTTCTGCAAAATCGGTAGTTCTAGGCATTTTCGGGCCTATGCGCCCTTTAGGTGGCCCTAAATTTGTATTTTTATATTTAAAAAAAAAAGGCGGTCGTCTAGGTGCTAGGCGGCCAAAAAATGCCAGATTACCGATTTCTAATTTCTACAACCTCGGAAAAAGTGACTAGACATGTTTCAAATAAAGTTAACTTTAAAATAATTAGACTTAAAACACACAAAATAAAATTATATATATAAAGATTACACTAATTAGAGACATGCTAACATGTGACAAGACAAATACATGTGATGAAAGCTGGAAATTAGTAAGAATTTGACAATGGTGAATGACAAGACAATGCCAATAAGTGAAAATTGCATAGACTAAAATTACATAAATTAAAATTACATGAATTTAAATTACATAAATTAAATGACGGAAATTAAAATTACATGAAAATAAACTACATCGACTGTTTAGACACAACTTCTATTAGATGGTGTTTCATCTCTTTCTCTTATGGGTATAAGTTATCTTTAGCCAACCATAGCCTCAAGATACCAGAAGTTATCTTCATAATCTTTCTTTGATCCTTCAATTGTTCCTTTCTTATCTCAAATTCGAGTCTATCTCTTCCCAGTTGGGTCATTTTTCAGCCTCGCTTTCTTTAGTGAGTCTCATTGCACGAATTTCTGCAGCAAGTTTAGTACTACCTACATTTTAGGAAGTCTTACCTTTTCCTTTTCTTTTTGTCATATCTCTGCCTATAGGACAGGAAATAGTTAAGCATCCACTGGGTTGGATGTGGTGGAATAATCCCCACTTTCACTATTTTTTTGCTCTATTTGAAATACCACCACTTTCTTTGTTACCCTCTGCATTTTCATCACCATCTATGTCTTCATCTTGTATTGAACCAGGATCTAGTCTTAGTCCCCATTTTTCATTTTTACTCATAACCTCATTAAATACAAACAAGTTCTCGACTTTGTTAGTACCCCCTCCGTCTTTTTCGTAAATTATATCAGCTTCTCCCTCTATATCCATCTAGCTCATTCCGCTTCTTCTTCGAGAATATGATTTCCTATAAGCAACAATTCATTTGTTTGCACTTTCATTAAGTAATTTCAAACGATCTTTGAGAGAATCCACAATTCTGTTGCTTATCTCCTCTGGATTTTCAGCTCGATGATTTCTGTACATTTTATGTACTCGTGCCCATAAAGAAATAGTCTTTTGATTTTTTCCATGTTTACTATCTTCACTAATGAAACACCATGACGACATTAAAGCTACATCTTCTTTGACACTCCAAACTTTTGTGTTTCATTGTTGAACATCTTAAAACAAATTTCAGGAGATATTCTGTGGTGGTTGGACATGCTCAGAAATAGAAACTTAAGAGTTTTGATAATAGTTTGGATAATTATCTGAGTTAAGAAAATATTGAAAGCTTGGACAATTCTGAGAGTTTGGATAATTTTGAGAGTTAGAAAAATAAACATGATGATTTGGATCCATGGTAAAAATTAAGAGATGAAATGATAAAAATAAAAAAATACAGGATATCGGATTGTGTTTCAAAATATGTCAATGTTGGTGTCTATTTATAGAGAATTGAAAAATATGAATTTTGATTTATTTTTTAAATGCATATTATCTGCAATGTTTACAAAATACATTTTATCCATATCTATTCTATATATAAAGAGAGAATAACTCAAAATTGGCCAGTTTGCTGCCGGTTGCCCATTATCTTTCTTCGATAACAAAATGAAAATGAAGTTCATGTGTTAAAAAAACTGGACACGCGTCGCTTCCTCCATCCCGTATCATCTTCTCCTCTCCTATCGGTTGCCCGTTGCCTTTCTTCATTCAGGAAATGAAAATGAAGTCAGGTGTCAAAAAATTTGACACACGTCGCTTCCTCCATCCCGTATCATCTTCTCTTCTCTGGTTTTTTTCTCTATTTCCTAATCTTTGTGAGTTTGATCGGCTTCAGAGAACGGGCGATGGTGATGGTGATTTGTGCGAACGAGGTGAGGCACTGAGGCTTGCGCGAAGAATTTCAAGGCACATCTAGGTGATATATTAATTAGTGCGCGAAGGATTTTAGGGCTTTCGATTTAATATTTCGATCAAATAACATTCCATGGAATTCATCTTCAAAGTTTGATTTTTGCTTTGATTGTTCTTGAACTGATGAGAATCAAATAGGTGTTTTCTTGTTGCTCTTATTTATGTGCTTTTGTTTCCTTTTCGTTTATTGCATACTATAATGAGATATTTGCAAACACATCAGAGACACTCGATTTATATAGGAATTAATAGAGAGGCAGAGCAGAGAAAAAACCCAACAGATATATATATCTCTAACGCCATATATTATTGTTCAACCCA
Organism: Prunella vulgaris; assembly: GCA_026898435.1. Classification (NCBI taxonomy): domain Eukaryota; kingdom Viridiplantae; phylum Streptophyta; class Magnoliopsida; order Lamiales; family Lamiaceae; genus Prunella; species Prunella vulgaris. Next base: position 114,894 of record JAPKLY010000815.1, on the reverse strand, counting down.
CAGGATTTAGGTCTGTAATCGCTATCGACCAATTCACCATTTCTGGTTCTAAAAGGTATTCAGTTTGCATGCTTTTCAATTTCAATTTGTGGTACATAATGATATTGTTCTTTTATTGTGTACAAATAGAATGATCAGAATACAAATACATACGTCTGTTATATGTTTGATAAAATGCCTGAATGAAAACTTTTTACACTTCTTTGACAAATCTTTCACTTGGCTTCTGTAGTTCCACACACCCCAACGATAAGTTTCTTATCTTCTCTTGGTACTATATAGACTTAGTCTTGCATTTGGTTGGTATGCATGATTGGATTAGATTTTATTAGTTAATGTTATAAATTGTATACAAGCTCGTGTGAACAAACTTTGTACAATTAGATTCATTTAGTAATATCATTTATCACATATAATTTTAATATCACATTACGTATTAAGTAATATCACTACAATGGTGCGTGCAATTGTGGCCCTGGATTAATAAAACATGCAATTCTTTCTTTAGCTAAAAAGTATAACATGTATATTTTGTTTACTTATTTTAGAAATACAAAAATATTTTGATTTTGTTATATAGAAAAAAAAACCAAGATATATAAATCTAATCACCGCCTCAAGATATACATATAAGCAATGTTGGAATATGTGTAGCACATAAAAATTATTTCAATAGTATGTTTCAATCCTCTTGGATTATTATATGGACAGTCAATTTTTATGTTCATACGTTTCTACGAAGGGGGGTTGGCCTTCTTGATGAAGCTTGCTACAAATTAACAAAATCCTTATTCTTTTTTTACATTAATCTCGGGACATATGTTTTATCTATTTTGACTCAAGTTGTAGGTTTGTGTTACATGGGGGGTTGGCATTCTTGATAAAGCTTGCTACAAATTAACAAAATTCTTTATTCTTCTTTTACATTAATCTCGGGACATATGTTTTATCTATTTTGACTCAAGTTGTAGGTTTGTGTTACATGGAATACGGAGGAAGAGTTCAGAGTAGTTTACAAATTTAATAACTTATTATGGCGTTTTGATCTTTCCTTATCTTTTTTTTTTTTTTGGTGGAGTTCTATCACTTGGATGCCTTTATAATAGCATAAAGTGTTGAATTACTTAAAATACTGACATAACGATTTCAAGTTATCAACTAATGTTTTAGTACTTGAGCTTTCAATTGGATAGTTCAGAATGAGTTGGACTTCAAGCATATCAAGTTCCTATCTTGAAAGTGAAAACTGATTGGAATTTGAATTTCTTTCATAATGAATCATTGCTTCTAGGTAAAAAAAAAAAAAAAACTACTTCTACTCCAAACTTATTTCAAGTCATCAACCAGCTAAACGTATTTTAGTTTTTTTACTCACCAGAATAGGTTTTCAGATCAAAAGTCTAGAAGTCAATAGTCTTTATGGTATTTTGCTAGTGATAAAAACAAATTTACAGTTCACTTAAATCAGTGTTTCTTGCTAAATAAAAGTTTTCTCTTTCTAAGGCATTAGATAGCTAGCACCATTCTTCATACTTAAGTTTTTTATTATCTATCATGAGCTCTAATTATCACTTTGTACATAATGAAGATAACATTAACAAAATTCTCAGGATGACCCTTTTAGTAACTCAAGATTAAACAAGGACATGCAGCATAGCACTTCTAGCAAAGTACATGCCTTATATTGCAAAATATAATGTATTCAGGATTATACTGAAATATGCAAACTACCTACTGCAACTCTATGAGGTCTTTTTTACCTTTAATTAATTATAAGTAATATAAACATATTACTTTTAAACAACACACAACAAGCAAAGTATCTATGAACTACATCACATGTAGATAAGAGATAGTAAGTGTCACTACTATTAACTAATTATCATTTTAATGAAAAAGTGATCACAACTTGTCCTTTTCTGGAAGGAAAAAAATTTAGCTGAGGGCCCTTCATTTCTTTGGTTTGCTGCACTCTATGCTGTCCAAATTATTCTAGGACATCACTGTTGGAACAATCTGCAGAAAACACACACATGACACAATTAATTCACTTTCCATTCACTCTCTTTCCCACTTCTTTTTCAAAGGAGTATGTCCTTCTCATAATCAAGAAACTGGTACTAATATGGACTGTATATGTTTCTCAACCTTATTGATGTAGGAAATCTTTCAGAAAGTCCTTCATCATGGAAAGTCGGTGCACAACGACTGTGAACTTGAAACCAACTGACAAGAATTGGGTCATCAAGGCACTGGTTGCAGAAAAAACCCTGATACGACTCTTGAAATGGGGAAGACAGCAAAGACTTGTCTTGGTTGACGAAGGGGTAAGTAATTACGACATATTATATAACATTAATGCTACTTTATCTTACCATCATTCCCATAACCTTTAAACAGAATGGAAAAGTGCAGTATATTATATACGACCAGGATGTTACGTGACTAGATGAAGTCCTTCAATTGTACAAAACATATTTTATTGGCAATGCAAAAATTAAGGAACTATCTACAGCCGCATCATCCAAGGAAACCTTTAAATATCAGATCATCTTGAGTAGGAGCACTTATATCAAACCGATTAACAAAGATGAGGCATTGCCCTTGGACAACGTTTATCAACTAACTCCTTTTAGTGACTGTCATCGATTTATGGATGCTAGCGATAAACATATCAACTAAGTTCTTTTGCAAACTAATATTATAAATAAACATCTCATAACTTTCATTTTTCCTTTATCAACACTGTGAGTATGAACTTATTAATAATGCTTACTTCCAGATTTGCTATGTGGTGTTATACATGTCTTCCCCACACGTTTCATCCAAAGAATTAACAAAACCATACAAGAGTTTGTCGTTGTGAACGAAGAGTAAGTCCTTTATTTTAATCATACTATATTTTTCAATTTTATTCAATTATTCATGGAAATAATTATTTTTTTACATGCAGGTGCAGATCTACAGTCTTGACTTTATGGTAAGACTTTCTGCAAGTTGAAGCACCTTATTTGATTTAGAATATTAACAAGATGCCTATAATACTGGGAATGAGATTATCGGTGAATGATTATCATGGTAAGAACAAAATGAGCAAATAAAAAATTACGTCAACCATAGTTATACTTATTGGTACTTATTAAAACACATTCACAACTTATAGCATTCTTCATTAACAAACCTTATTTTTATGGTTTTGTTTACTTGTACTTCGGCTGGCGTTTATGACTTGGTTGATACTTTAATATAGAAAGCATTGATGTGAGTATTGGTTTGATTTTTTCCAGGATTGCAAAACATTGTTAGTTTCATGAGGATTTGACCAATGAAAATTTATAAAATATTTTTGGTTTTTTTTGTGCATGATTTAGTAATTTTAGTTTTCTGTGTAAGCCAGTCTATGAATCGTGACTACTTGAACCTTTTCTTCTTATATAATTTTGTTGATAAATTTTCTTTAAGTGTTTGTAAACTGGGAGAAATTGCGCATTTATTTGGTACTTTTCGTGCTAATGGAAGCAGCTACAAAAAGATTTGACATTTTGACGAAATTAAACTGGATTTATTACTGCTGCATTTGTGATATGCTTATGTTTGGTGAAAATGGCTATTGAAAACAGCAGAACCAACTTTTATATCCTTGACTGATTCTAATACTGAATAATCAATAAGGAACACATTTCTTGCTCTTACTAAAACCTGTAAATTTTACTACAGGAATATCTGTTGGAACATTACCATTCAACACTATTTTGTTTGATCCTTCCATATCTCAAGCTGAACGATTAGAAGCATGGTAATGTAACATTGTGTTTTGTTAAATGTAATTGCATATGAGAAATACTTCTGGATAAACATTGGTTGACATTTTAAGCATATATTCTTCTAAGTATATCTCTTCTTTAAAGTGATTATATTACAAATACCAAGTTCACTATACTTCTATTGCCTTTAAAAATATCATTTTTCCTTACATTTTACAGGTTCAAAGCCAACACCACATATGTAGAAAGCATTGTTCCCTGAAAATTGTACGAAAAAGTAAACCAACCGATAGACAAACCGCTTGACTCACAAATTCGGGAAATTAGCCAAATCTTAAGCCTACCTGAAATGGTACTCAATATTCATACATGTTGCTCTTACTATGTATATATTACACTCCAATTAATACTAATATTAACAAGATTTTATCCCAGGTTAAATCCTTCTGGATCAAAGCTACATTCCAGATTTAAAAGGCGGGCCAATGTTACTACTTCTTAGGTTGTCCAAGTTGTCATAAAACTTGTGGAGCAGCCTATGGAAGCGAGTTCATGTGCCTTTACTGCAACAAGGACTTCCCCAGCCCAAAACCCATGTAACTAAGCTTTTACTTCAATTGTTCACAACACATAAAAAAAGAATTATACAGTTATACAATACTGAACATTTAAAATGTTGTCCTCACATGCACAGGTTACACTTTGAAATAGAATTGTATGATGGAACATGCTGCTTAGACGCTTTTGTGGAGCAAACGGAGGCTGAAATGTTGCTGGGAGTATCAGCTGAATTCATTTTCCAAGCAGAAACAGAGGTACTTCTAATTAAAAACTAATTTTCTTTACTATAAATCAATTAGACATATTTTTCCACATCATTATCCTAATATATTATAGGAAAAAGCGTTCAATCTTGACGAACTCAATGAAAAATTCCAAGACTCCTTATATTTCTTCCACATCCGTACCTCAAGTATGGAATTGAGAGGCACAAAATATACACGTCACACTGTAACCGCATGTCTCCCATGTTCCAACCAGCCCTCCACATCAGGAAATTTAATGGAGAAGAGCCCCCCTCCAGATGCACAAAAATGACCAATATCAGATATGTCAATATCTGAAAGCCATCACACTACTTCCACAGTTCAAGAAGATCAGGAAAGCTCAAGTAGTAAAAAAGTTCAGAAACAAGCCAAGTAAAATGAAACCACCCATAATGTACATACTTTTTGCTTCTTTTGAAAGCTCAATTAGAATTGAGCATCTCATCACGAACACTTTTTTTGGTCATCTCTAGGTTACTACCTAAAGAGGGCAATGTAAATATGCAACTTTTTTTTGGCCATCTCTAGGTTACTACCTAAAGAGGGCAATGTAAATATATGCATTCAGCTGTAATCATCTTTTGACATGTATATTTGTGTGAGTATTTGAAATTTAATTATTCTATAGTTTGATATCAATATTAAATATAACACAAAACATTTTGTTAGTCTGGGCTAACACAGTGAGGTGTGCCCTCACTAGTAAAATTTAATTAACCAATCACATAAGGACATGTGTCATCATATGATTGGATAACCTATTAACTAAAACATGTATTGACGTGAAAAAAGTAAGACGAGGGGCATAGTCCTCGCTTCAGTCATGGCAGGTTAAATGACAAGGGGGTCCACCCTCGCCTTCCTTAATGAGGAGAAATTTGCTCGCCATTTATAGCATGACAACATCACGAGGGTCGTCCACTTGTTAATTGACGAGGGTGATGTGGCCCTCGTCTTCTTGTTTCGATTTGTGACATGGCGAGGGTTTTGCTTTCGTCTTTTGCTGAGTGAGACATTTTCTCTCGTTAAAAACCTCATTTTAGACGAGAAGAATAAATCCCTTGGTAAAACTCTCAGTAATTTTTTTCCCTCACTAATACCCTTTTTAATACTGAGGGTGCAATTCCCCTCTTTAAGTACCCTCGCTAAATAAAACCTCTTTTTTGTAGTAAATATATATGAATTTTAAAATTTAAAATATATAATTATTTTCTGTTAATAATTAAATTGTATATTTATCATTCGAAATAACGGTTTAGGATTTTTTGGAGTTTTTATTAAATATTATGTTTTTAATTTTTTTTTATGTATTTAAGGTGATTTTGAAGTTTTTCCCAAATTTAAATAAAATTATGATTGAAATTCACGATTTAAATGGAAGTTTTTTTGGCGCCCAGGTTATCTCTTGGTGAACTCAATTCCTGATTTCAATGGTTATATTTTTGGTCTTGTCGTTGTCTCCACCCTCGATTCCCTCTGGTCATCCCAGCCCCAGCCCTATCTCCTTTCCCTCCCATCTCACATCGTCCTACCTTCTCCCGCTACAAAACCCTTATCCGCCTTCCTTGAAAGAAACAACTGACACTTCTTCTCTCACCTCTTTTGCTTCTCTAGCATTTACCCCGCAAAAATCTACCCTCTCCCCCCCCACCCCTCCATCTATTTTCTTCGTCATCTCAACCCCTTTTCAAGATCAATTAATTCATACCCATGAGTACAAGGCTTTCCAATACAGAGGGAACACCTTCGAGTTGAAGAGTTTAAGCATTGTTAATCTTGGGCCATCTTTATTATCCCAGTACGATTCTTTTTAGCCCTAATGTGCAGTTTTCAATGATGAATTGCCAATTAAATGCAATAGTAGAAGATGAGAGTTTAGCCAGTAAAAAAATTAATAAAATAATCAAAAACAGTTAGATATGTGTGCAAATGGGTTTGAGATTGGCAGGTTGAGTACATTGATGGTTTCTGAGGTGCTTATTCGGCCGAGCTTGATGATTTGTATGATAAAATACTGGATCAAGATTGGTGGAAGAGACGAAACCAAAGTGCTTGAACAGGTGATTCAATCTTGGATTTGTAATTTGATTTTAGACTTGAGACCTAAAAGAAGTTATACATTATGATAAAATTTGATATGATGTGATATTTTCCAATTTTTTTATATGGATTTATAATTTAATAGGAGGTCATTTGTTTGGCAAGTGACTCATAATATGAAGTTGAGGCACACAGTTTTTGGTTTCAAATAATTGCTTGATAATATTATGGTGATCAATTTTTTCAACTGAGGCAATTCCCTTGCTTCTTTTGTAATGTTATTCAATTTTGAAATAGATTGCTACTTGAGCTTTTTATTTCTTTGCATGGCATGATCCATGTAGGATGGAGAGAATCGTGAACCATATTCACGATTTCTGAATAATTGGATCCCACGTCATATGGCTTTGTCGATTACTTTGATGGATGAAACTCAGAGCGTGGATTTTAAGGTGTAAATTGTGAATGCCACTCATGTTTTTTTTAGCTCCATTTCTACCACCACCGAATGTTGTTTCCCTCACTGAAAAGCCATAAAAATGTGATTGGTGGTCATGATTCTTTTTAAACGATCCCATTTTAAAAAAAAGTCAAAACCACCCTATTTTCACAAACACAAATTCAAAATATATTTTTTAAAGCCATGTTTTCCTAATGAAAATGGAATGAAAATTTATTTTATCACCTCTACATCTCTAAAAAAATAATTTCTTTTCATATTGATTATTGCGAACAGTCAAAATTGAACTAAACATTGTCGCCTTTTTTTCCTTGCGAGCAGGGTACATAATTATCAGTTTACTCTGATTTCGAAAAGAATAAAAAAATTATTGTGTGTAGCATAAATGAATAACCGAGAAGAAACAATTATAGGAGAAGAGATATTTAAATAAAAATAAATAATGACCATCTTATTAGTCTTATATGGACTAGTGTCAATATCCAAAACAAACTGTTGGTCCCGAAACGAGTTAAATCAGTGTATGGGGGGAATACACTGATGTCAGATTTTTCTGAAAGACTCAGAAAAATGCTCTAACGCACTCAGTCAGGATTCCCTGAAGTACCCAGTATGCTGAAGGTCCACAGGGGCAGCAGGGACGGTTCAGTAACGAGTCAGATAAACTGAGTGTGAGTAAAGTGCTCGGAGGCTCAGTAGAGATAACAAACCTACTGACTGCTCGGAAGCTAGTCAGTTGGACCACTATCTCAGTGAGCTAGAGTACGTGCGGAAAGTGAGACCTTAGATTCTACTCGTTTTAGTTTCTGAAAACGTTTTCTCTGAGTTGCTTAGTAAATTGGTGGTTAAGGTTGAGTGCACAGTATTCAGATTCAGGATGATTGATTCAGTCCTGAGGTTAAAACCAATGCAGTATGTTCAGTTTAATAAAGATGACAGTTATGATCCTGAACAGAACAGTAAATCAGCACACAGGGGACTTTTTAACGTGGTTCGGAGATAACCAACTCCTATGTCCACGACCTGATTTAACAGGAAGCTATCCTCAAAACCCTGAGGATAGGTACTTGGGTTTTACGTGCCAAGGGACACGAGTAGCCAACTTCCTCTCTAAGGAACTGACCCCTGGGCGTTTTACAAGTCCCAGTCCTTCTAACCAACCGATCTCACACCTTGAGTGGTTTGGTATTCTTGTTTCCAACTAAGATAGCTCTAGCAATACAAAACAATGCTAAATAATAGAGCTATCGATCTAAGCAAATACAGAGTGAATCCTACTACAACACTAGGGAAATTTAATTGCAGAGTGTTGTTTATGATATGCTTTGTGTTCTTGGATTCTTGAGAGTTTTCTCTTGGAAATTTCCCATTAACCTTGAATGGGTGCACGGTTCTCCATATTTATAGGCAAGATTCAAAATAGATCCGTTGGAGGAGATCAAATCAAATCTTTCCTATTTTAGGTAGATTGCAGGCTAGAAATACTGTTTGACCTACCCGCCATGCTTATTCTGGCAAGTTGTCACATCACCTGCAACTTTTTGAGACGCATTAAATGCCGCATTAAATGCTGTGCAGACTCCGTGCTTGCGTGTCGAAAGATCATTGGCTCTCCGCTATAACGGCTAGTTGACCTTCAGACATTTATCCTTCCTCGTACATTCAATGCTCTGAGTCTCTTGTTAGTAACTCAGTCTGAACGTGTCTTAATGGAGTCTTACTGACATTCTTTTTGTCTCTTGACCCATAGCATAAATAATATTTTGCTTTGGACTTACATGATTCAGGTGATCTGAACCACAGCCTGAGTCAGGTCCTATGTGCATTCAGCACAACCTGATAGGTTATTCAGCTCAGTATGTGTTACCTTTTTGCTTCGGACTTACAGGATTCAGGTGAACTGAACCAAGGCCTAAGTCAGGTCCTATGTGCATTCAGCACAGCCTGAAAGGTGACACTTACTCTTCATTGACTGACTTCTGTCCTGAGTATGCTTAGTGTACTCAGTAGAAACATCAGCCAATGGTACTTCAGGATGGACTTCAGGATGAATCAGCAGGCTTCGATTTTCAGCTCCAGAACAGACAATCTTCAGCGAGACTGACTGACTCCTTCAGAATGGTTTACGCTTCAGACTTCAGTAAATTGGGTCGACTCCAATATTCTTCAGTCTT
>JAPKLY010000815.1:69240-88633 GCA_026898435.1 Prunella vulgaris | reverse complement strand
ATACATAAATTTTTTACGAAAATTAAAATCTCGAGTCCTCTCTCTCTTCTCTGTTTTTTCAGCATATAGAGTGTTCAGTTCGTACTCTTCAGGAGTTCTCCTTTCCTCTGTGTTTAGCGGTGCTGCTATCACAGAGACGTAAACCGTTTTACCTTTGGGGACGAATACGTATCATCCTGTGAGCACTAGCCAGGACGTATTTCATCTTGCGGGGCAAAGGTCTAACCTTGACTCGGTTTATTATTCTGTCTGTCTTTTTCCAGTGTTCATATAATCGTAGTTACTGGATTTTAGTTGTTATGAATGTTGTTAATTTATGTGTTTATGTTGTCATTGCAAGAAGGTTTATGTACAAAAAAATCATTATTTGAACGAAAAAGAATCAAATTAGGAGATGCAACTAGGTTGAAGGGAAGACGGGAGTGTGATCTAAGTGCATCGTATCAAATTGAGAATTTAAGAGTGTGTGCAGAACCATTTTGGCTGGTTGGGTGGGACAGTTACACTAAATGTCGATTTGACCAAATTATATACTTAATAAAATAAATTTAAAATTTGTTCTTATTTCAAATATTCCTCCGTTTAGAAAGAAAGAAGTGTGCTTGTTTTTCCTTCATCTTCTTCCTCCATCTTCACCTTGGTGTTTTGTAGAGATGTTCTAGATGATGGGGAATTCTTTCCTTCTAAGTTATTTAAGAGTAAAGGTCACCAGCAGGAAAAAAATAACTTTTCTAGGGCTTCTCTTCTTCAAACTAGGAAAGAAGAAAAACCAAAAAATTGTAGGAATGCTTGCTTGAATTGAATAGTACTCCTCTTATACAATATTTTTGTAATTTTCTAGTGTTTGAAAATGAAGAATCTTTGTACACTACAAAAAATGCCCGATTTAGCGACTAAAATTTACCGACCGCCTATAATCGGTCGCTAATTATGTATTTAGCGATCGATTAGTGACCTACGTTGACAAATGGTCAAAAAGATGATTTTCCGACCGATTAGCGACCGTCATGCGGTCGCTAATATCAAAATAAATTAGCAACCGCCTGTAGACGATCGCAAAATTGGTAACTAATTAAATTAGCGACCGAAAAGACGGTCGCTAATTTATTTTGATATTAGCGACCGCTTAAATAGTCGCTAAATTTAGAATCCGGAAGCGGGTAGGTGGGCAATTATTGCCCAATTCGATGTTTAATATTAGCGACCGCTTTGGCGGTCGCTAAGTTATAAAAGGTGTTCGGTAAATGTTGAATATATAACAGCTGCTGCCCTTTTCTTTCTTTTTCAATCGCGAAAAATTACCCCCCCCAACCTTAAAAAAATCTCTCAAATGTGAAGAAATATTATTTCAACGTGTTGGTTGCAATCGTTCAGGTCCATTGTCACATTGTGCTCGTTGCTTCAATTTGACAGTACATTTTTACATTTTTACTGTTTTTCTAATGTTGAGTAAAGTTTATTTTGTTGATAAAATACATGTTAGATATAAAGCATATTTTTGTGTTTGATTTGTGATAAGTTTAACATTATTTGCATGTTGTACATTAATTGTTAAGTACCTTGGTTTAGATTTTGATGTGTGCAAAATAATGTGTTTAAATTGTGTATTTTAATCTAACACTTGTGCTAAGGAAATTGGTGTTTGAAACATATAGTTGTAAGTAAAGTCTGCAGCTGTATACTTGATCATTCTACAGCTAGACATGACCCTACAGCTGTAAGGTTTATCTACAACCAATTTTTCTTATTGACAGGACTCTACAGCTGCAAAGAACCGTTTGAAGAGATGGTACAAGTCAGAGATTATTTGAAGATTAATGAAGACCCTTAAGCACTATTAGTGTAGCTCTCAAGCACTCACTAAACTGTACTTAAGTAGAGGTTATTTCTAAAGAAATATGGAGGATAATGAAGATTAGTTGCAAGACAGCCAGAATTTTGAAGGAAAGGACAATAGTACAATCAGTACTATCCTGTGTGAAGGATGATGACCACTTCACACATGCCAAATGGAGAGAGAGGAGCGTTATCCGGATTTCAAATTTAAATTTCCAACGGATAAGTCACACCACTCAATCTATAAATAGAAGAAGTCCTCAGAGGAAGCAACAACAACAACCCTGAGCATACAAGCATTCTGCCTAAGCAAGTCTACAGCCAACAACTTTCTGAGAGAGCTTTATTTGTTTTTATTCTTTGTGATTCATAGGATAGTTGGTTAGGATTTCTCTTAGAAAGAATCACACCCCTTTTGTTGTTGTTCCCTCACCTGTGTTAATTTCTACTTAGTGTAGATATCTCTTTGTGAGGTTTTGTAAAACTCTTTGTGAGTTATATTCTGAGTGAATAGGGTAGTTTAATCTCTTTTTAGAATAGGAATCTGAGTGAACCTAGTTCTAAGGGGGAACTACTTGTATTGATCTAAGTGATCTCATCTTAGTGAATTTGGCACCTGAGTGGTGTAACAGTGGATGTAGGTGGTCTCTTTATAGACACTGAACCACTGTGAACCTGGTCTATTTACTTTCTGTCATTTAAATTCTTGCTCTGCATATTTAATTTCTTGTTACATTCATCATTCTTGTGAAAATTCAAGTGCATAAGACTTTGTCGTTATCACTGAGAAACTGACTCTACAGCAGTAGACTTTCGTAAGTCACTCAGTTGTTAAGTTTGTTTATATTGTTTTTCATTAACACTCACTTATTTCCACTGCACATTAGAGTATTCTCAATACAATTTTAATTGTGAGAACTCCTCTGATACTTTGTCTACAAGTGATCTTTTATTTTGCAAAGTTTCTGAACTCAGCAGCTGTAGACTTCTTAAGTCCACAGCTGTAACCTTTGTGGTCCAGTTTCTAAAACTCTTGTAAACTTGTTATTCTAAATTTCAAAAAGAATACAGTAAGGTTCTAGAATCCCTCTTTTTGAAAAGTTTGAAAAATCTGATTTTGGACTCAAGGTCTATTCATCCCCCCAGACCTTGACCACTTTAAGGGACCAACAAGTGGTATCAGAGCAGTTGTCTTGCCTCTACTTTGATCAGTACCTAGCTAGATCTTTTTTTGTTTTTGAAAAACACAATTGCATATTTGCATGGCTCCCAAGATGATGAAATCAAAGGTTCCAATGTTCTCTGCTGAGGACTATGATGAATGGAAAATTAGAATGCAAGCACATTTGTCTGCAATCAATGATGAGATGTGGTCTATCATAGAGGATGGCCCTATACCTATTGTGAAGGTCAACACTATAACTGATCAGTCAGCTGGACTAGCTCAGATTATCCCCAAACCTAGAAGGGAATGGACTGAGGATGACAAGAGAAGGTCCAACCTTGACAATGTTGCAGAGAACACTATTTATCATTCACTCGATAAAATTGTGTTTAACAAGATCAAAAACTGTAAAACTGCAAAAGATATATGGGAAAAGTTAGAAATAATTTGTGAAGGAACTGAACAAATCAAGGAAAACAAACTCATGATAGCAGTTCAAAAGTTTGAGAACTTCAAGATGAAATCTGGTGAAACTCTTGAAAAGTTTGAGTCAAGATTCATTGAGATTCTCAATGAGCTAGACTCACTTGGTAAAGATTACTCACAAAGATAAATGAACATGAAGTTTCTCAGAGGCTTACCTTCTGAATGGGACATGAAGGTCATTGCTATGAGAGAATCAAAGGATTTATCTAAGATATCCACCTTTGAACTCTTTTTAGACCTGAAAGCTTATGAATTTGACATAAGCAGAAGAAAATAACCTGGCAGCAGTAAGGTTACAGCTCTTGTGGCTGACAACTCTACAGCTACAAGTTCTGATGATGAAGACTTGGCTCTTTTTATAAAGCAGCTCAAGAAATTTGGCAAATGGACCAAGAAGAAGCAGTTCACACCAAAGGAACATGGTAAGGTAAAATCTGCAGCACCTAACTCAGCTTATTTGTGCTATAACTGCAGAAAACCAGGACATTACATCAAGGATTGCCCTTATCCCAAAGCTGGAAGTACACTAATGAAGAAAAGAGAATCAGGAGAGATAGAAAGAAAAAGTTTGACAAGGAGAAAATTAGAGCACTACTTTCTGAGTTTGATAAAAACCAGGAAGACTGTCCCTCTTCTTCTCAAAAGTCAACTGTAGATTTAGAAGATTATGACTCTACAGACTCGGATGAAGAAACCCTGATCTGTCTTATGGCTAAAGATGAAGAGGTATGCTCATCATCATCAAGTTATATTACAGAAAAAGATTCTTCTAGTGACATGCTAAGTGCAATTCAAAGACTACAAGAAGAAAATGAAGATCTTAGAAGAGATAATCATATTGGAAGAGAACATGTGAAAGCTTTGTTAGCTGGAGTGGAAGATGCTTGCAATCAACTGCAGATTCAACAAGAACTGAAGGAAGGTTACAGTTGTCTGAAAGATGACAATGAAGAACTCTTCAATGAAGCAAGTTGTAGAGTTGCAGATTGTGTTGAATTGAAGGAAACAATCAGAACTCAAGAACTAATGATAGCTGAACTTGAAGAAAGCAATGCTTATTATCAAAAGAAGCTAGATTATTTTGGAAATCATCCAAACAATTGAAGAAGATGCTATATGAGCAAAGGCACTCAAAGGATTTGACTGGAATAGGATATAATCCTTGTGTCTGGATGAAATACTTGCAAAAGTCAATTCCAAGACCTGAAAGAAAGTTCATCAAAGAATCATCCCCTGAAGAAGCTGTAAACTCAACCCTACAACTAGAAGATTTGAAATTTTTGAACTCATTCAAAGAATTGTCACCAAGAAGACAACAAAAGATCAAGGAGATCATGGAAGATACGGAAGAAGATGTTTCAAACATGTTGCAAAACATGATTCTGAAACCAACTGCAGAATCAAATATACAATCAGAAGAAGAAGTCTTTCATAGATTGGATATGGAAAGAAGACTCAACTTTGATAGGTTCTGGAATGGAAATATGTCAGATATGTCTCCCTCTTCAAGCATTCAAAGGGGAGGATCAAGCAAGAACTATAGAATTAACAACTCTACAGCTCCTAAAAAGGCTTGGATTGCAAAGAGTAACACTGGAGGAAATCCAAAGTATTGGATTTCTAAATAACTCACTTTATTTTGCAGGGACTTGTTACAACCACCAAAGGAGAGATTTGGTACATAGACAGTGGTTGTGCAAGACATATGACTGGAGATAGAAGTTTGCTACAAAATGTGAAAGATCATAAAGGTACTAAGGTTATTTTTGATGATAATGCTAGTGGAACAGCTAAAGGATCAGGTTGTCTACTCAAAGAAAATGTTCAGATCAATGATGTTTACTTGGTAGATGGTTTAAAGCATAACTTGCTTAGTGTGAGTCAATTTTGTGACAAAGGCTACACTGTAGACTTTACACATGACACTTGCATAGTCAAAAATGTTGAATCCCAAACCACTAAACTGATAGGAACTAGAAAAGGGAATGTTTACATTGTGGAGTGGGACTCTACAGCTGAAACCACCTGCTTTCTAGCTAATAATTCCAATGAAGTTAGTTGGCTATGGCACAAAAGAATGAATCACATAAACTTTAGAACCATGAATGAACTTGTGAATAACAGACTTGTAAGAGGTCTGCCAAACACTAAGTTCAGGAAGGAACACTTATATGATGCATGTGTCAAAGGGAAACAAATCAAGAAGACTTTTAAAAGCAAGACACACTCAAGCACTTTAAGAACACTTGAATTACTGCATATGGATCTCTTTGGACCCATAGAACCAGTAAGTATAAGTGGGAAGAAGTATACTTTGGGTGTTGTAGATGATTACTCAAGATTTTCTTGGACTGTGTTTCTAAGAAAGAAGAGTTAAACTCTACAGCGGTTACCAGAATTGTTGAGAAGGATTCAAAATGAAAAGAACTTGAAGATTGTGAAGATCATATCAGATAGAGGAACAAAATTCACAAATCAAGTCATTGAAGTGTATTGTTCACTATATGGCATAATTCATGAATACTCTGCAGCTAGAACCCCACAGTAGAATGGAGTTGCAGAAAGGAAGAATAGAACACTCAAGGAAGCTGCCAGAACAATGATTGTTGAAGCAAAGTTGCCTAAGAAATTTTGGGCAGAAGCAACAAGCACTACATGCTATACTCAAAATAGATGCTTGATTGTTAAAGATCATAAGAAAACTCCATATGAGTTATGGAAAGGAAGGACTCCTAATATCTCTTATCTACACATTTTTGGATGTAAATGCTTCATACTGAAAATAAATACATGAGGCAATGCTTGCTACATTTCTTTCATCTTCAGAACCTACTGATATTCATGAAGCACTGCAAGATGTCAATTGGATTATTGCAATGCAAGAAGAATTGAATGGTTTTGAGAGAAATCAAGTATGGGAACTTGTTCCAAGACCTAGGAATCACAAAGTGATTGGAACTAGGTGGGTATTCAAGAACAAACTTGATGAAGATGGAATTGTAACCAGAAATAAAGCAAGGCTAGTTGCTCAAGGCTATTGTCAATCTGAAGGCATAGATTTTGATGAATCATTTGCCCCAGTTGCAAGATTAGAAGCTATAAGAATTTTTTTAGCCTATGCTGCACATATGAACTTTACAGTCTATCAAATGGATGTAAAGAGTGCATTTCTCAATGGTTTACTATCAGAAAAACTGTATGTTGAACAACCACCAGGATTTGAGGAATCTACAGCTGAAGATATGGTTTTAAAGCTTAGAAAAGCCCTTTATGGACTTAAACAAGCACCAAGAGCATGGTATGATACCCTATGTGATCATCTGATAAAAAATGGATAAAAAGGGTATGGTTGACAAAACCTTATTCAGATTACAACATGGGAATGATATTTTACTTGTCCAAATCTATGTTGATGATATAATCTTTGGCTCAACCAATGAAGATTTATGCAGAAAATTCTCTAAGCTCATGACTGAGAAATTTGAAATGAGCATGATGGGAAATCTGAATTTCTTTTTGGGATTACAAGTGAAGCAAATGAAAGATGGAATTTTCATCAATCAAGCTAAATACACTCAAGAGCTTATAAAAAGATTTGGAATTGACAGTTCTAGGCCTACCAATATACCTATGACACCTTCTATGAGTCTTGACAAAGATGAAAATGGAAAAAGTGTTGATGTAACCAAATATAGGAGGCTAATTGGATCATTGCTATACCTTACAGCTAGCAGACCTGATATCTTGTTTGCAGTAGGTGTATGTGCTAGATTCCAAGTGAGTCCTAATGAATCACACTTAAATGCTGTAAAGAAGATCATCAAATATGTTAAATCCACACAAAATCTAAGATTATGGTATCCTAAAGAAGGAGGAATTGAACTCATTGGGTACACTGACTCAGATTTTGCAGGCTGCAAGATTGATAGGAAGAGTACTAGTGGAATTTGTCAATTCCTAGGTGAAAGGTTGGTGGCATGGCACAGTAAAAAGCAAAATTCTATTGCTCTTTCTACAACTGAGGCAGAATATATTGCTGTTGGAAGTTGTTGTGCACAGATCTTATGGATGCAATATCAATTACAAGACTATGGGATTGATTCAAGAGAAACAACTATATTCTATGACAATACAAGTGCTATTGCTATCACACAGAATCCAGTTTTACACTCTAGATCAAAACACATAGATGTAAGGCATCATTTCATAAGAGATCATATTGAAAGAAAGGATGTGAAATTAACAAAGATTCATACTGATTTGAATCTTGCTGATATTTTCACTAAACTTTTGTGTGAATCAAGATTTTCAATCTTGAGAGGTAATTTGGGAATGTTAGAATTGTAAGAAGACTCTGTGAAAATCACTAAATTGCAAAGACAAACCTAGAAAATTGGAAAATCAGTGAAAACGAAAATTGCAGCTGCAAAGTCATTCAACTGTAGAGTTGAACTCTACAGCTGTCGACTTAGTACTGAACTGCAAATTCCTTACCAACTAAAGACTTCCAAATTCTAAGATTGTCAACTGCAAACTTAGGGAATTTACAGTACTTTGTACAACTCTGAAAATTAAATGGAGCACTACAAATTCAGAAACGTTTGTACTGAAGTTACAGACATTTTGGATTTATTCAAGCATTTTAATTAATAAAATGTGCGAGTACGTGTAACATTTTAAATTGAATTAAATTCTACGTGAGTTAGATTTTAGATAAATTTAATTATAAATTCTGGTCCAGAATTCAAAAACTCATAAATTTTATGTTAAAGACCATTATACCCCTGTACTTTATGATCTGTTTAAGGAAAGGTATTTAAAGGACCCTTCATCCTTTTTATATCCTACTTTAACATTTCGAACCCCCTGAAACCTTAAACACTCCACATCCCTTACTCTCTGAAACCAAGAATCATGTCGATGAAAGTTATACTTGGAGCTCTTTTTTACTTCGACGAGATATTGAAGAAGCATCCTACTGATGCTATGGAGGATGTTGTTAAGCACAGAGTGAATCAAGGTGTTCATTATTATCTTACACATAACCCTGGAGCTTATGATGATAGGATTGTGCATGAGTTCTACCAGAATGCAGAAGCTAATGTTGAAAGGAAGACATTATCAGTAAAGCTGCACGGAAGGAATGCTAAGATTACAGCTGGTGATATTTGCAAAGCTCTACACTTAAGGATTGGAGGCGACTCCCATGATAATCTCAACTTTGTTGATGAAGATGAGAAGTATTGGAAGAGATTCACTACAAAGAAGTCATTTCCAAAGAACTGGAAGAGGACATTCAAGAAGACTGAATTAGCAGTTGAGTATGTCTATCTTTATGAAGCTATTGATAAATGCTAATTATGTAGAACTGGTGCTCATGATACTGGCACTATTTTGATGTAGGATCTAATGATAGCTTTTTCTAAGGAGATTAAGATTGATATAGGAGAGTTACTACTGAGAAATATAGGATATGATGTAGTAAAAGCTGGTAAGAATAAAGGTTTTGGATTATTCTTAAACTATATTCTGAAGGAAGTTGGATTTTCCTTATTTAATGGGCATGAAGGACAGCCCATTCTGGTTCACAGAATCATTGGGAAGGCCAATTTCAAAAGAGGAGCTGTGGATGCTCCAATGGCTCCCAAATCCAAGAAGAGGAAGAAGAGTAAATCTGAAGGAATGACACTCACAATTATCAGATCACCAAAACAGCCTGAGAAAAAAAAAAGAAAAGTGTAAGGAGAAAGCTCTTAGTAGATGAACCAACTAATTCTGAGGATGAAGTTGATATAGAAAAGAGGCAGAAGAAACTTCATTCCAAGAAAGTTACAGAAGTTGAAATTGACAAGTCTACAATTGTAGACTTGCCAACTGTACAGTCTAAGGTACAAATTGCTGAAGAACAGATTGAAGATGTTGAAGTACCTGAACTTGAAACTGAACAACTCCCTGTTGTTCCAGTTGAGAGGGTTGAAGGTTTTGAAGAAGAAAGGCATAATTCGATAACTGGAAGTTAGTCAAAGAAGAATTGGATAAGTTGGCAGTTGAAGAAAGGAATTTGTTCCAGTGGGTTGTTGACTGGACAAATTGTAGTGATGTGAATGAACTGATGAAGCCAAACTTCCTTGATGACTTTATTACTGAGAAAAGAAGAAAGGATAAAGGAAAGCAGATCATTGCTGAAGAAGCTGCAAGACATAAAATCATTAAATCAGCAGCTGCAGCTTTGAGAGTTGCTATTATGACTAAGAAAGATCCAGAAGCTGAATATCCAGAAGCTGAGTTTGATGTCACAAGCTCTGATAGTGAAGAAGAGATGCCACAAAAGACTGGTGAAGGAAGTCACCAAATAGTTGAAGCTGAGGGCTTAACTATTCTGGCAAAGGAGGTTATTCTATTGGAGTCTGCAGGAGCTAGTGCTGCAGATCCTGTGAATATTGAAGAATAAAATCCTGCTTAAGAAGAATCTGAAAAGGAGAAAGAAGCAAGGAAAGATGATTCACCCTGCAAAGAGCCTAAGGAAAAGCCAGATGATGATGAAGGTGGTGATGATGATGCACCAATAGGTGGTGCTCAAGCAAAGATTGTTCAAACTGTTGATCAAACTAACTTGGAAGCTCAAGTTGATGAGCAGATTGTTGAGGATACTTCCAAGGATATTGATGAAAGTGCAAAAGACATGTCAAACCCCATCACAAGCATTTTGAATCAACCTCCTCCTGCAATGTTTACTCTGGAAGAGATTTATAGGCATGGAACTCCCCCACTGCAGAGTTATTTAGCTCTTGAGAGAGAGAATGTTGAAAATATGGATGATTATATTGCTGACTTCTCTACAGACAAGATAGAAGTGGTTGTGACTCCTAGCAAGAGGAAGGCTTCCACTGAAGACTCTACAGCTGTAGAGTTGGTGCCTTCTAAAGCTCAGAAAGTCACAAAAGGAAAAGAATTGGTGATAAGAGAAGAAGATTCTAAGGAAGAGGATAGTGATACAAATTCTCAGATGACACCTAAGGAAGTTGTATCCCAACTAAAGCATTTGGAGGAATCTTTTAAAGGAATTGAAGCTGAAATCTTGAAACAAGTCAAGATGGTACCTGATGCTATTATTTCTCAGAATGTGAGAAAAGGTATGGAAGATCTTGTGAAGAAGTTTGAAGAGAGAAGCCTGGAAGAGAAGAAAAATCTTGAAAAGAACTTCAAAGCTGTTGTGGACAGCTTATTGGCTCAGAATGAATTGATAAGGGAAGATGTTATCAAGAAGACAAGAAAAATCACTACTCTACAGTCTGATATCAATCTGATGAAAGATGATTCTTTCAATCTAAAGGTAGAAGTGAATAGTATGAAGAATGAGATGACCAAGATGATGTCTGGGAATGAGAATCTGAAGAATGATCTTATGAGCAAGCTTAACACCATTTTGTCACACATTGATGTTGGCAAAAAGGGGGAAATCAAGATTGAGAAGGAGATCAAAGAAGGAGAAAAGGTTACTGAAGATATCCTTGAGAATGTGAAGGATATTGGAAAGTCATGGGCAAAAGAACTTGAAGCTGCCAAATTCAAAGACTTGTCCATGAGACTGGGAGATCAATCAGAGGAAAGGTCGCAACCTGAGCAGATGAAGGGAAGCTCTAAAGGAAGCAAGATCATAAAGCTCCCTAAATCTACAGTTCAGAAACCTACAGCTCATTCAACTCAAAAACCCTTTGGATATTGGGAACAGACAGTGAAAGAATCAAGAGAAAGAAAGAAAGAGAAAGAAGAAAAAGAGAAGGAAGAGAAAGAGAAACAGAGAAAGAAAGAGTTTGAAGAGTCTACAGTTGTTATCACTGCTCAACCTTTGGATGTTCAACCATTAAGCATGATACCTACTGAAGATTCTGATGAAAGGGTAAAGCAAATGAAGACAGAGTTTGATAACTTATGGAAAGAATTCTTCAGTATATGCAACAGGCATACAGTCATTAAGAGGATTAAACTCAAGAAGGACAGATTCCAAAAGTTCAAAGACCTGAAGGCTGATGGATCTTTATTTAAAGGAGACAATGCTCGGCTCCTTGGTGGAAAAAAAAAATCCATTGCCTAAGAGGGTATTCAAGTCTAGGAAGGAAGAAGAAGAGTTGGAAGCTTATGAACTTCAGATGCTGATGAAGTATTTTGAAGAGGATGAAAAGAACATGAAGCTGGTGGAGCAAGGGATTCTAAAACCTCAAGATGAATCTGATGAAGATGATGCTGATCCCAAGCATAGAAGAAGATGAAGATTTTGTTCTAGATTAGACACTAAAACTTTTTAGTTTTTAGTCTATCTATCTACTGTAAGTTGTATCTTGAACCCTTTTTAGTTTATGCAGCTTTGTGCTTTGTTCTGTTTTTTGTGCTTTGTGTTTTTGTTCTGCTTTGTGTTGTTCTTGTTCTGTTTCTTGTAAGACAATATCTTATTGTCTTTGTTGCTTGTTTTGTTGTTTGTTTTGCCAACATCAAAATAGGGGGAAATTGTAAAGTACCTTGGTTTAGATTTTGATGTGTGCAAAACAATGTGTTTAAACTGTGTATTTTGATCTAACACTTGTGCTAAGGAAATTGGTGTTTGAAACATATAGTTGTAAGTAAAGTCTGCAGTTGTATACTTGATCATTCTACAGCTAGACATGACCCTACAACTGTAAGGTTTCTCTACAACCGATTTTTCTTATTGACAGGACTCTACAACTGCAAGGTTGAAGACTCTACAGCTGCAAAGAACCGTTTGAAGAGATGGTACAAGTCAGAGATTATTTGAAGATTAATGAAGACCCTTAAGCACTATTAGTGTAGCTCTCAAGCACTCACTAAACTGTACTTAAGTGGAGGTTATTTCTAAAGAAATCTGGAGGATAATGAAGATTAGTTGCAAGACAACCAGAATTCTGAAGGAAAGGACAATAGTACAATCAGTTCTATCCTGTGTGAATGATGAGGACCACTTCACACATGCCAAATGGAGAGAGGGGAGCCTTATCCGGATTTCAAATTTGAATTTCCAACGGATAAGTCACACCACTCAATCAATAAATAGAAGAAGTCCTCAGAGAAAGCAATAACAATAACCCTGAGCATACAAGCATTCTGCCTAAGCAAGTCTAAAGCCAACAACTTTCTGAGAGAGCTTTATTTGTTTTTATTCTTTGTGATTCATAGGATAGTTGGTTAGGATTTCTCTTAGAAAGAATCACACCCCTTTTGTTATTGTTCTCTCACCTGTGTTAATTTCTACTTAGTGTAGATATCTCTTTGTGAGGTTTTGTAAAACTCTTTGTGAGTTATATTCTGAGTGAATAGGGTAGTTTAATCTCTTTTTAGAATAGAAATCTGAGTGAACCTAGTTCTAAGGGGGAACTACTTGTATTCATCTAAGTGATCTCATCTTAGTGAATTTGGCACCTGAATGGTGTAACAGTGGATGTAGGTGGTCTCTTTATAGACACTGAACCACTATAAATCTGGTCTATTTACTTTCTATCATTTAAATTATTGCTCTGCATATTTAATTTCTTGTTACATTCATCATTATTGTGAAAATTCAAGTGCATAAGACTTTGTGGTTATCACTGAGAAACTGACTCTACAGTTGTAGACTTTCATAAGTCACTCAGCTGTTAAGTTTGTTTATATTGTTTTTCATTAACACTCACTTATTTCCGCTGCACATTAGAGTATTCTCAATGCAATTTTAATTGTGAGAACTCCTCTGATACTTTGTCTACAAGTGATCTTTTATTTTGCAAAGTTTTTGAACTCTGCAGCTGTAGACTTCTTAAGTCCACAGCTGTAACCTTTGTGGTCCAGTTTCTAAAACTCTTGTAGACTTGTTATTTTGAACTTCAAAAAGAATACTGTATGGTTCTAGAATCCCTCTTTTTGAAAAGTTTGAAAAATCTGATTTTGGACTCAAGGTCTATTCACCCCCCCCCCCCCCGCTAGACCTTGACCTCTTTAAGGGACCAACATTAATTATTTATGGATATATCTATTTTTATTAGAGATTAATCCTAATTTTGTTAGAATTTTGTTGTGTAATTGATGTAATTGTGTAATTGATGTTTGATTATATATAGTGGATTTTTTATTTTAAAAAATCGGATATGCTTATTTACAGTCGAAACTCTGGCGATTTTTTTTTATAATTCTAATGTGATATATTCTTAATTTAAATCAGATGGAACTCCCTGATCGTCGTTGGATGAATCAAATGCCTCGTCTAATACAAGGATTGATCAACCCTGAATTTAACGAGAACATGTGTGAGTTTATTAAGTTTGCCTCTCGTAATCCACACTGCATGGATAGGTATGTCCAGATTAGATGTCCTTGTTCAAGAAAAAAGTACGGTAAATAGAGATTTTTGAGCATTGATGAGGTTAAAACTCATCTCGTGATGTCTGGTTTTACTCCATACTATTACAATAGGACCGTACATAGCGAACCCCGGTGGAATTATAATCTTGAAACAGTGGTTGCCTTCTATGATCAGTTTCGTAGTAGTGGAGGTGAGAGATTTGAGATTGGTGGTTCGAGTCGTGATTCGCCTACTCCATGCTCTGACACACCGGTGGATGAATTCCAAAGCTATTATACGATGATTGATGAGTCTGGTTTAGGTGATCACCACAATGCCATTGAGGAGAAACCAAATCCTCATTCGTAGAAATTTTTTTAGATGTTTAAATCTGTCGATCAGAAGTTGTTTCTTGGTTGTGATACTGAGACACAATTATCATTCATTGCTCAAATGTTGTCCATCAAAACTGAAGGCAAAGTGAGTCAGAAAGTCTACAATCAATTTGCAAAGTTGTTCAAACGGGCCCTACCTAAAGAGAACACAGCGCCAGAAAATTTTTATTTAGATTATTTAGATGAATTGTTTATTTATTCATTTGTACTGTTGATAATAGATGAATTAAGATCAAAGTCAGCAGGGAGAGGGAGGAGAGAGTGGGAGAGGGAGGGGGAGACGATCGGTCTTGCCTGTACCTGAGTTACAGATTGAGCAATTTCATGTCCCGATCCCTCCTAACTTTGTTGCGGGATCCTCTTCTAGTGCCGGAGCTTCTTCATCCCGGCAGTATCCTTTACAAGATCATCGACTCCAAGTTAAGCCGTTTGAAGGACTGTAAGTATTTTAATTGTAATCTTTTTTAATTATAACTACTTTCTTAATTTTATAATATTAATACCTAATTATTTATGCAGCTTGATTCCGAGTCATAAGGCTTCCGATTTGGTCACGAATGCACTGAAAAGTGTCGTCTGGCCTTATGGAGTGGCTTCATGGTCTAAAGTTCCCACGCAAAAGAAATTATCATTTTTTAGGAGTATAAGGTACATTTATAATTAATATTATTTTTATTTAATATTTAAATTATTATGGAATCTAATTCATATGTTTATTATGAATTTTATTGCAGAAGCTCTGCGTTTGGGAACCGCGACACGAAAAAACTGTGCAAGCTCTTTTCAATGAAAAAGCGCAGCGGCGCATGAAAGACTTGGTCACCGACATCAAAGGCAAGTGGAAGGACAATGGGACCATTCAAAATATGGGGACAGACGAAGAGGGTCGCAATATCTGGGAGGGATTAGTCAATTACTGGCTGGATCCGAGAAATGTTGCGAGGGCCGAGACGGCTAGAAAAAATAGGATGAGCGACCCCACCGGGCAAGGCGTAGCTAGGCATCGAGCTGGCTCTCGGACCATTTATGAGCATGGTCTCGCTTTTGTAAGTATTTAATTTTCTAATATACTCACATTTAAATTTATTTATTTTACTTAATTTAATTTAGTTGAGTTTTTGTACAGGAGAAGGAGCACGGACGGAAGGCCACCATCTTCGAGGGACTTAGTTTTGCTCACCCGGTTGGGGAGTCTGGACAGTCCACCTACGGCCGCACCACCGAGATTCACGTATTTAATTTATAATGTATGTTCTAATTAATAATTTTATTAATTATACTAATTAATATTATATTATAATTATATCTTGTTTAATTTCAGAATAAGATGAGGCAGGCCCTCGAAGAGGCTCAGTCTCAGTCTCAGTCGGCACCCACCCCTATTGACGAGGACCAAATCTATATGGATGTGGTCGGCTTCAATAAGGGGAAGATGGTAGGATTGGGCGACTACAGTAAGGTTGTCCGCCTATCCCATAAGGGGAGCTCATCCTACTCCATCAGCTCTTACCCCTCCGCCGATCTTGAAAGTCAACTCTCCAATGTGAAAAAGAAATTGGAAGAATCTCAGACAAAGGAGAAGAAGTTGAAGAAATGGATGAAAAAATCAGAGAGAGAGGCACAAATGATGAAGGCTTGGGTTGAATACGCCTCGAGCAAAATGGGTTTGGATCCTCCCGTATTTGATTCCGCTGCAAAAGAACCTCAGGGTGAGAGTGATGATGATGAGGGTGAGGAGGTTGTTGAACTTGATGACGACGACTTTGATTCGTCCGGATAGTTTATTTATTTATTTTTATTGTTGAACAATTAAACTATATTTATGTTGAATATTTGGATGTTTTAACATTATAAATATTTATTGAAAAATATTATAATAAACAAATTAGAAACCAAAAAGAAATTATGTTGATGAATTTGAAAAAAAAAGTGAATCAATTTGAACTTAAATACAATTAATTGCAAAAAAAATGAATACATTAACAAATTTTATTAATGTTAAATAATAAATTTACAACATTATAATATTTATTGAAATATATATATATATACATAAACAAATTAGAAACAATAAGCAATTAATTAGAAGCATTTTATAAAAAATGTGACTCAATTTGGAGTTAAATACAATTAATTGCAAAAAAATGAACAAATTAATAAATTTTCGTAATGTTAAATAATAAATTTACAATATTATAATATTTATTGAAATATATATATATATATATATAAACAAATTAGAAACAATAAGCAATTAATTAGAAGCATTTTTAAAAAAAAACATGACTCAATTTGGAGATATATAGAATTAATGGCACAAATAAAAATAATAATGACAAGTGTCTGAGTGGAACACGCCACCTCTGAGTCGCCCAGAGGTCGCGTGTTTGATCCCTCTCTAGTTCGAACCCAGCCTAGCCATAAGGAAGGCCTGTGAAATTTTTTAGCGACCTTTAAATATATTTTTTTATTTTTACTGACCGACAAAACGATCGTTAATTATAAAAAAAATTAAACTTAAATTACTAATTATAATTAGCGACCGTTTCAACGATCGCTAAATTTAAAAACATAAAAAAAACAAATTATACCTTGCGACCGTTAAAATGGTTGCTAATTATATATTTAGCGAGCGATTTAAAAGGCGGTCGCTAAATATTAGCTACTATTGTTCCAACGACTATCCATTTCGGTCGCTAAATCGATCGCTAAAACAAGTTTTTTTTGTAGTGGTAGTGCTCCTCTTGTACATAATTATTACAACTGTGTTTTTTTTTTTTAAGATTTTAATTTTCTTTTGATGTATTGTTAGAATTGAATGAAGATGAGTTTTAAATTTGATATAGCAATGAGTTATTTTTTGTTAAGCCTGTTTGAGTTCCTGCCTTGTCTGGTCATCTTCGATCTTATTATACTCTCTGGCCTTTCTACTGGTACTTTACTTATTTTCTTTCGTGTTAATCATAGTTTAATTTTACTTAATTCTCGCATTGAAAATTTTCTTGTGCAAAATGACCTGCAAAATTTATGACTTTGACGGTGAACTATATTTTGCTGCCATTATTATTTTTTCTACGATTTCTTTCGTATTTATAGTTTCATAGAGATGCTTAATGTATAGAATAATATATAGGTAAAAGTTAAGCTAAAATTAGTATATCTTATGTTATTATCATCGAGGTGAACAACATATCCTATTTGAGAAATTAGTTAGAAAATATTACATCAATAGAGACTTTGAATAGTTATTTTTAGTTATCCACATATATAGTTTTCAACATCAAAATAGAAAATGACGCAATATTTCTATATATATACTATTTCATAATAGAACAACTCAGTCCCTGTTTAGTCTCATATTGAATTCCCTGTAGATGCTGAATTAATAGACATTAACAGAATTATTCGGTTCACATTCTTGAACAACTAGCTAGATATATTGTCATATTAAAAAAACACTAGATATATATATTACATAATTAATGACTCTATATTTCCAAGTCATTTTATGTTGTATATTGTGTGCTTATTGTTTACTTAAGCTTAATTATGATGCTGAATTTCTTATATATGTTAACTTGGAATGCTGCAAGATAAAACAGAAAGTTAAGAGGCATGTGTACTTGGTGCCTGGTAAGAAACGACAATGAACTTGGAAATTTGTTGAAGCAGATCCTTATGGCTGCAGGTGGTGGCGCATTAACCAAGATTTGTATATATGCTGTTTTTTTTTTTTTTTTTTTGAAAGGAGTATATATAGGTTCTGGTGATAAAAATTAAACATCTTAAGAAAGACATATTTTTTTGGTGTTTATCGTTACTTCATTCTTTATTGTTTGTAACTAAATTTATGTCAGTAGACAAATCCTTTTTAATTAAAAATTTAATCAATAAGTAATTACTTTTTTTTTTTAATGATAAAGCATCAATTTTGACTTTTACTACAAAAAATCTTAAGAAAAAATTATTTTCATTTGTACAACATGATTTTTTAACAATAATTTTTTTTTATATAATTGCATTTTAAATCACCACCTTTTAAAAAATTACAATTTAATATGAACTTTTGGATTTTGGCAAAATAAATCATCACTTTTACTTTTTTTTTTTTGCAATTTAAATTTTGGACAATTTTGGCTCTTTCCCAGAGGTTGATGTGTACAGACAAATGCATAATCATTGTTCTAATAGACGTCCACATCATTAAATACTTATAAATATAATAAATAAATTAAAATAATAATAAATTTTATAACTACTATAAAAATAGTTTAATACATTCAACACAAATGATAATAATTATATACTCTTTTTTAATGAAAACATTTAATTATATTTTTAACCTAAATAATTTTTTTTTTAAATATATAACTAAATTTAAAATTATACATATTCTCTCTAAAAGATAAAAATATATATTTAATTATATTTAAAATATAATAATTTATTTACAATGATTCAAAATTTATATATAGAACTATATATTTTTTAGAATATAAAAATAGTATATATGTTTCTTGAAAATTTAAAAACTCATGTATATTTGTGATTATAAACTATATAATTACTAATCCTTCCGTCCTGAAATAGTCTTCACACTTTTTTAGAATTGTGAGGGTAATTTTAAAAAAGTGTGAAGAATATTCTGAGATAGGGGGAGTATAATTTAAAAAATATAGTTTAAAATATAATTTTAAAAATTAAAATTATATATGTGTACCTTTTTATATTTAAATTATATTTTTTAAAACTAGAATTACAGTAAATATTTAAATATTTTTATTGTACTTTGGATATTTTATTTAAATTCTTACAAAATATTTCATATAGTCTTTTTAACAAATATATTTTATATTTTAATATATATATATATATATATATATAATATTTAAATAAAATACGCTATTTCTGTATTTTTTTTTTAGAGAAACATAATTTTAATTTTTAAAATATATTATAAACTATTAAATTTAAAAAATATGACCAATCATTTTTAAAATTTACTGTTAATTTCTATTCAATTTTATTAATTAATTTTATTAAAAAAGGTGGATGTTTATTGGGCTGATGATTGTAAATTTATATATCCACTTCATTTTCGGGGAAGGGACAAACTGCCTGAAGTTTAAATTGCAAGATAATAATAATAATAATAATAATAATAATAATAATAATAATAATAAT
>JAPKLY010000815.1:17118-69230 GCA_026898435.1 Prunella vulgaris | reverse complement strand
AATAATAATAATAATAATAATAATAATAATAATAATAATAATAATAAAATCTGATGATTTAGATATAAAAATTTAGATTAAATTGTAATTGGCAAAAAAGTTGTGATTTTTTATGCAATTAAGCCTATTTTTTTATTAAGGTTATTCATATAAAAGTTTAATAAGTAAGTAATTATTTATTTCTTTAGTGACAAAATATCAATTGACTTTTAAGACTATAAAATGATAAGAAAAACTTATTTTCATTGATATATATATGAGTTGTTTAAAACTGTGTTATTCAACACTAGGATTGTTCAATAACCAGGTTAATTTTTTTTATTAAGGTTGTTCATATAAAAGTTCAATTAATAAGTAATATATTATTTTTTAGTGACAAAACATCAAATTTAACTTTTTAGGTTAAAAAAATATAAGAAAAACTTGTTTTTAGTGATATTCAATCGAAGTATTAAAATGTGGTTGTTGAGCACAATTAGGTTACTCAAGTATCCGGTGTAGTAGTGCGATTAAGTTGTTAACGCAAATGTTCAAATTAATAAGTAATTATTTAAATTCTTATTATATGTGATTAGGGTCATAATAGTTAGAGCTACGTTTCTACCATTTGAATTTCAATTTCCATTGGCGAATCGATTTCTAGCATTTAGAGGTAATTTGTATCTTTCCAATTTTCATTGTAATAGGTAAATTCTTGTAAACTCTTTACAATTCCTGCATGGTAATGATTGTAGTTAGTTCAATTTCTTTTATGTTTACACAATTAGTCATGGGCTAATTCCTTTGTGTGTTAGTGTATGATTCCTATGGAGTAATGTGGTGTTAACGTTGATCTTATGAATGCTTTGAGATATTGTATGATAAATTCTCTATAAAGTTGGATTGTATGAATGCTTGGAATGCATAATTGATTGAATGGGCCATTAGGGAGCTAGTCTCAATGAGAATTGGTCTATTTTCCTAAATCTTCTTGTTATTAGGCCATTGCATGCTAAGTGTTTGATTAAATTCCTAAGATAATGAGAATTATCATTAGTGAATATGAAGAACAATTAGAGGCTCTAATGTGTATATAAGGAGACCTTTGCATGTTAGGGAGGCTTGCCAATTGATTGTACAATTCCTCATTGCATGAGTAAGTGATACTACACCATGTGAAATATAGGATAGTACACTAGCACATCTCTCTCACAACTTGCTCACTTTGCGAATCAATGTGATAGGTAGTTTACTCTTTTGACGCACTAGTAGACATTAGATACCTTTCCCCTTTAATTACTTTGTTTACTTTCGAATTGGAATAACATCAATACCTTACAAATCCCCATCTCCCTGAGTTCGATAAATATTACACTTGGTTAAACTTGCCACGATGATAATGATCGCGTACACTTGCGTGAAGACACCAAATAGGCAAACAAGTTTTTGGCGCCGTTGCCGGGGAGACGGCTAGTTTGTTTGGTTGTTCGATTTTGTTCTTTATTTTCGATTTTTGCATTTTTGTGTGAGAGTTTACATGTTGTTGTTGGGTTTGTTTGTTGTTTTTGTTATTGTCAATTTTTGTAACTATTTGTGGTGATGTGTGTTTATATGTCTTTTATTTGTTTGGCTTTAACTTTTCTTGGTGAGTGTTGATACTTGCTTGTTTTTGTAGGAGTAAGCTAAATTGAGATGGGCGAATACAACAATTACTCGTATTTCCCACAAGACATATATACTCCTAATTTCTATACTTATCAACCTTACCCATATCAACCACCACCTCTCCAAGAAGATCCTTATCCTCCCAATTCCTACTATTATGAGGATCCATATTCCTACACTTTACCCTCTCCTATTCTTTTCAACTATGAAGAAGCTCCTCAAAGCCATATTAATGATACTCTAATGTACATCCTAAATCAACTTGAAGAAATTCGAAGAGAGTATAAAAGAAGCTTTGAGGAGACTAATGAGAAGTTTGATAAAATTCACAAATCTCAAGGAGATCAAATCAAGTGCTTAGAGCTCCAATTGGAGCAATTGACCAAACAAGCTCATGAGATTTGTGAAGAAAAGTTGAAAGAGGAAGATGAGGGTAATTTAGATGATGAAGTGGAAGATAAGGAAGGAAAAGATTCAAGAGGAGGAAAAGAGAAGGATCAAGAAGAGGAAGATGAATGTCCACTTATGGAAATGAGCTCCATGGAAGAACAACAACATAATGAAGTGGAAGAGGAGCCTACAATGGAAATGAGTATTTCTAAACCATTAATCTCTTCCACTTATGCTTACTTTGATAATGTTGTTTATATTGATTTCATCTTGCCTCTTGATATAATTGATCATAAGTTAGAATTGCGGATCCTCTTGAATATATTTGATAGTCGGAGATGGGGGTGGATTGGTTTAAGAAGAAAAGAAGAATTTTCATGTTCATATAAGTATAAATTGAAAAGGAAAGTGGGGGTTTGGAGTAGAAATCCTACATGTTTCCTTAGTAATGATGTTTTGAGATTAGAGTGGGATGTCAAGGATGACAAATATCCTTGGCCATTTAGCTAACATTGGTGCGTCCGGCTAGGGGACGTTAAATCCAAGCGCTAGGTGGGAGGTAACCCACCCTTATATCCTTTTAGTATCCTTTGTTAGTTAGATTTTTGTTTTGTTTTCATGATTTTGGATTAGGAAGTAAGTTGTGATATTTTCACTCTTGATTTTTACTTGTGCTTAATTGATAGTTTGAGGGAGTTATTTAGAGATGGTAGGATTAGTTTTGGATAGTGTTGTGCATGATTATATTTGGATGTGTGCTTTAATTGCTTAGCTTATGCCATATTCATCATTCTTTTCCAAACTTTTAGGATTTACAATCCGAAAAAGTTTGGGGTGTTGATGAAATAATATAATCCAGATGATTAAGGAAGTAATCAACGGAATAACGAATGACGTGTCCCAAAACAACTAATCAAACATGATGATTATGGGTA
This sequence comes from Prunella vulgaris, assembly GCA_026898435.1. Classification (NCBI taxonomy): domain Eukaryota; kingdom Viridiplantae; phylum Streptophyta; class Magnoliopsida; order Lamiales; family Lamiaceae; genus Prunella; species Prunella vulgaris. The sequence goes on along the minus strand of JAPKLY010000815.1, from coordinate 66,261 downwards.
AAATTAAAGAAGATCAATACGAGAAAAGAAGATTCGTCGAACAAGCAAGAAATGGCCGAGCAGCAGTGCCAGAGAAGAATGGGCGAGCAGCTCACCTGCTCGCCCAACCACCTGCCTAGCTCACCTGCTCGCCTATTTGCTCATAATAGGCGAGCAGGTCTTATAATTTTCATAATGGGCGAGCAGCTCACCTGCTCGCCCAAGGAGCTGGTCGTCAGGAATGAACTGCTGCTCGGCTGTTTTGAAGAAGATCACCAGGATCTCATTTTCATCATTTTTACTCAATTTTCCGTTGTAATTATCTTGTTTAAGCGGTTAGGGACACTTGTAAGCTTCAAAAGAAGCGTGGCAAAGTGTATGCCACCACCTGCTTGTAGAAATGCCTATAAATAGGCCCCCATTTTCATTTTAATACAAGTTTTCTTAGCCTCATCGAAGCTCTACCGAAATCTTCACGTAATCAAGCACTTTGCAGTTCCATTAATCTGATCTTGATAGATTGTTAGTGAAATCGCACCTGAAAGCCACATAAATGCTTCCGTTACGGAGATTTCATTAACAATTTGGCGCTAGAAAGAGGGCCTGAACCTCCGGTTGCTGGAATTTGTGGGATTTTGAAGTGGAAACTGCAAAATTTAGATTCTAGATGAAGATTCATCACCTGTTCGCCTGAAGGGAAGCAATCTGCTCGCTTGAATACTTGAAGGAACACAACCTGCTCGCTTGAAGGTTTGAAAGAGCACGAGCTGTTCACTTGAAGGCTTGAAGAAAACCCACCTGGTCGCCTATTTGTCCACCTGATCGCCTGTTTGCCCACCTGGTCACCTGTTTCACCTGGTCGTCTGTTTCACCTGGTAGCCTATTTCACATGGTCGCCTGATCTCACTTGGTTGCCTGTTTTCACACCTGGTTTCCTATTTTCCACGTGCTCAGTTCACCCATCAGCTCAGCTGTTCGCCAGAACTGCTGGTCGCCTGTTTTCAGCTGTTCGCCCATTTGGTTATTCAACAGCACAACAGCTTAACCTGCTTTGTGGAAAGGAGCTGACATTACGTAAAATGTCGAGGGAAGTTTCACAACCAAGGATGGCATCTCATGGGAGAAACAATGATCAGCTGAATCAGAGGACCCTGACACCTAAACACTCAACGGCAATTTAGGGTGTTGCCGGAAATCGACAACAGGCCGAACCAATTGGAGTTCCGACAGCTCACGTGGGATAAAACTATATGCAGGGATTATTTGAACTGCTCCCATTCCTGCAAAACCCCGAGGATATCTCCCGCGTAACAGCACTCTGTAGAGTGCTGAAAGAACAGCAGCAGGGTGCAGCCGGTCATTCTGGCACTCAACTTGATCAGAGGCCCGTTCTTCAATGAATCGATCAGGATCCACCAGAGACCGAGGCTGACATTGAACATAGACGAAGGTGCGAAGAATGCGGGAAGCAGAAGATGACGGACCGTTTGGGTCAAAGATGGTAGACCGGTTTGGCCCACAGGGTGGAAGAGCACGGAGCGTGATGGATGAGTCAAGTCAAGGAACTCCGTAGAGTAGACTACCGGAGCAACGAGGTAACAGGTCGCATGGCCAACCCATATCGGCCCATCGACCCTCAAGTAGAGCACCAGAAGTGGACCAGAGGAGACCAAGTAGAGTACCAGAGGATGACCAGAGAAGACAATATTCAGTCCGAGATAGACTACGATGGCCAGTGACAGAGAGACTTGGACCTAAGGGCGTACGAAAGGCCAGTAGGATTCCGGTGAGGTCACACCCGAGTGACCGGGTATCTGGCTCCCCTCACTCAGAGCGAGAGGAATGGCCACCCCGTCCAGGTGTGGAAGCTTTAGAAGAAATCCTGCTGTCGATGAAGAAGGCTATCGAAGACCTTCAGGCCAAAGTCTTATCACGCCCAGAGAGCAGCTCAGCCATTCAGATCCCAGTTTCACCCCTATCAGCAGCGATACTTTCGGCACCCGTACAGCCGAAGATTCAGTTCTCGACTTCTAACCTGTATGAAGGAACTTTCGATCCGAAGGTGCATATATCCAAGTTTGCGGATTACATGATTTCCATGGGAGCCTCTGATGGGACCAAATGCAGAAACTTTCCTCTTACACTTGGGGATCATGCACACTGATGCTTTACTGCGATGCCCCCTGCATCGATTACTTCCTTCATGCAGTTAAGCCGAGAATTTTTACTACATTTTTCTAGAGCTGCATCCTGCTTCACCCAGAAGCATCGACTGGCGAATCTCGCCCAGGAACCGGAGGAATCTGATCAGCATTTCCTCGAACGGTTCGATAAGATTTTGTTGGAGGGAGAGCCAGTCAGCGAAGATACTAAGGTGATCACCGCAATGGCGGGATTGAAAAAGGGTACAAATCTATGGAAAGAGATGCAACTTGCATGTCCGAAGACTTATGCGGAATTTCAGAACAAGGCCAGAATTTATGTAGCTATGCAAGAAGCATTGCCGAAATCCTTGGGTGAAGGCTAGGAAGCACCGAAGGCAGCAACCACAAACAAGAGAGGTGTGGGAAAATATCGAACCCCCGGAAATTTGAAATCATTCGAGTGAGCCGGATTGGCGGAAAGACTGAACCAAGTTTTGACCGTGTCCATCGACCAGCTTTTCAGCGCGGTCAAGAGAACTGGAGAATTGCAACCAGCTAGGAAGCTCAAAGTAGATCCAAAGAGGACGAACCAGAACAAATTATGCGCCTATCATCAGGCGACGGGGCATTTCACAAGCGAATGCCTGGATCTACTAAGACAGGTGTGGAGATTTTACGAGGAAGATGACAACTGGAGAATAGGTTTGAGGAAATATTTAACCACTGGGGAACGGCCCGAAGACTCATGGGCGGCGGTTCGATTGGTCAAGCAAGCAGCTCGTTAAGTAATGATCGTTGGCCAATTGTACAAAAGAGGATTTTCATCACCCCTACTCAAATGCATCTCACGAAAGCAGGGAAGGGAAATTCTCGATGAAATCCACGAAGGCATATGCGGAAGTCATGCAGCAGGACGAGCATTGGCACATAAAACCATGAGGCAAGGATATTATTGGCCTACATTGAAAGAAGATGCTATCTCATTTGCGAAAAAAATGTCGCAAATGCCAGTTGTTTGCTCCTAGCATTCACGTTCCTCCACAAGAGATAAAAGCGATATATAGCCCATGGCCATTCGCCAAATGGGGTATCGACATAATCGGACCTTTCCCGCCGGGGAAAGGGAGTGTGAGGTTCGCAGTGGTTGCAGTGGATTATTTCACCAAATGGGCCGAAGCCGAATAACTGGTGACTGTCACTCAGGAAAAAATGATCAATTTCATCTGGAAGAATTTGATCTGCACATTCGGTTTACCTCGATCTATCGTAACTGACAATGGGCCACAATTCGACGGAAAAAAAGTCCGAGAGTTCTGTAATACTTAGGGGATTAAGAAGTATTACTCAACCCCGTATCATCCGCAGTCTAACGAACAGGTCGAAGCTATCAACAAAATTATCAAGCGGATGTTGAAACATCGCCTGACGGAGAAGAAAGGAAGCTGGTCAGAAGAACTCCCAGAGGTTTCGTGGTCATACCGCACGTCGTTCAGAACAAGCACAGGCGAAACTCCATTCGCAATGGCGTACGGTGTTGAAGCGATGGTACAAGTTGAACTACAGAATCCAACATGGCGAGTTTGTATGTACGATGAGAAAGAAATGATGAGGCTGTCACGACCGAGAAAGATTTCCTGGAAGAGAAGCGGGCGACTGCGGAAGTACGTAATGCGGCATACAAGCAGTACGCCACTCGGTATTACAACTTGCGAGTCAAGACCAGAAGTTTCCAAGAAGGAGATTTAGTACTACGGAAAATCCTATCCACTCCACCTGGAACTTTTGGACCAGGATGGGAAGGGTCGTTTCGTGTCTCGCGAAGTTGGTCAAATGGGACTTGCGAATTGGAAGACCTAGATGGAGTACCATCGTCATACACATGGAATGCTGCTCATCTGAAGAAGTTTTATCAATAGAGGATGTAAATGTACATTTTGTTTCAGAACAGATTATGAATGCTATAGACGGTCTTTTTTGAGAAGGTCGCAGTCTAATTGAAATTGTCTAACACGAGTGGTTACAGAGGGCCGAAATGCGCTCCAGGTAGAGCCACGACTCTACTTGGTCGAGCACGCTCCTAGTGTAGAGACAAAATGGCATTGTACAATATCTGTACGTCCTGCACCTGTGGGAGCGCAAGCATGCTGTACGCTTTCTTAGGTGGAAATGTTACAGCGTTAAACGTCTAACATCACCCTAATAAGAATAGAGCGTGATGTCCCGAAAGACCACACTTAAAGGAACTTGAGTGTGCATCAGAGGCCCCACCGAAGGACGTTACATACGATCCGGAGGATAGCAGAGTGGATGTACCCGGTAATACTGGGACAGCGCTTCATGTCCAACAAAGGGACACGGATACACTCCCAAGGATGAAATGAACGCTTCCTGATGGCCCAATTCCGCGCGAGTGTCTTATTCATTTTGTACCCAAAAAGAGGCAGAACGGAGCGACTTAAAGACCCAACAGCCGCGAAAGGCGATATATAACGTTTAAACATAAATGGCATTTTATTAGAGTTCATTAAAAACAAAACGAGTACATCAGAAAAACATCCTTCATTGAAGAAAAAGAAGTACAGCAGAAAGTCAGAAGTTCAAACAACATTCTGAAATGAAAAAACAGGAAATGAAAGTGCAACACAAAGCAGTAAATCAAAAGGCAAAACTGATGTCTAAAATAGATAAGACATCAGGCAAACAAAAGAAAACTCCTAATCAGTGGCGGGAGCAGCAGTGCCAGCAGCTTCGGTAGGCGGAACCTCGGGAACTGTCGTATCATTACCAGGAGGAGTCGAGAGATAAGACATAGCAATTGCATCCTCCCTCTCCTGAGGACCTTCTTCAGGAGAGGCCTCGGCGGCATCGGTAGTTCCCGGAGCAGTGAAGGAGGTCTCGGCAGTCACAGCGGTTTGCGGAGCGTCTAGGGTAGGTTGAGAGGGCACTCCGGGCCGGATGATGGTGTATCCTTCTCCAAGGAATCCCATATCAAATCCGAACTCCACCAGATCGGCAAAAGGAAGTTCCCGTGACCTGTTCGGTGGGTTGGCCTGGAGGAAGTCCATAAATTTCTTCTTCATCTGCTCAAAGGTCTCTGACCCTTCCCCTATGGTAGCACGGATCGCCCGGATGCTTTCAGCATATGCACAAAGAAACCCAAAGTTAGCCGCGTCACGCAGCTGCTCCAGCACGCTCTCCTCTGGATACATGCACTCCACAGTGTTTTGGAGTGCAGCTTTCTCCTTCTCCAAATTCAAGACCTAGTCCAGAGAATCATGATACTTTTGAAGCACATCAGCATTCTCAGCCTTAAGACGAGCAATTCCTTCAGTAGCCACATTTAATTGCTCATTAAGATTCTGATTGCTATGCTGAAGTTTCTTGACTGAATCGAGAGCATTGTTCTCGGACGCCAAAGTGCTTTTAATCTTGAGATGCGTCCGGGCCAGCTCTTCCTCTTTCGCCTTCAACGTCTTCTCCTTCTCCTCATACTCTTCTTCAGCTTTGTGATTCGCCCTTCTAAGTTGAAGTGCCTGATCCAAGGCCCGTTGGATTGTAATAGCAACAGAGCTAGCAAACACCCCGCTCATGAGCAAGTTATCACTCAAGTCTTGTTGGTGAATTGTGCGGTCGTTTGTTTTGCTCTAGGACTGAGCAACGAAATCAGTGGCCCTTTGAACTTCCTTGTCTGGGATATCGCCCGTATGCCTTGGCACCCTAGAACAAGCGGCCTGGTGGAGCGCATCACAGCGGAAAGGATGATCGCTCGGATGGTAACTGAAAAATATAATAGTCACATAAGCTAAATGATAGTTCAAATGCAAAACAAATGAGAAAGCACGAGTACTCACGACTCTCGAATCTCCCGTTCCCATCCAAGATAGGAGTCGTCTCAGAAAAGCCTGGTTCGCGAGGAGAAGGTGGAGGCAAATCACGAGAATCCCCTGATCGAGGATTGGCAAGTGGGCGATCGGATCCGGAGGTAGCAGCAGTCTTGCTCTTCTTCTTCTACCGATTGGCATCCTCTTCATTGCCAGCAGAAGAACTGCCACCTTTCCTTGGCTGCTTGGAGGACTTCTTCGGTGGACTTTTCTGAGCCGGCGGATTGGCAACAGGAGCAGCAGGAGGTAGCACAGCTGGCTGTCACACCAGAGGATTGATTCATCTATTTTTCCGTAGTCTGATCAGTGCAGCTGGAGGATCCATTGTGCGCCTGTTTAATCCGGAATCAAGATCTCGAACTCGTCGGCAAAAAGCGTGAAACTCCGGAGGAATCGCAACCGTAACTCTTTGATCTGTCACAAAAGCACACTGTTAAGAAATGAACGAGTCAAAAAAGTACTAGCAAATAGACAATATCAACCTTCTGGAAGCGGAGCTTGAGCGGCAAGGTAATGCGGACTAGTTATCAAGCCAGCGACACGTCGACAATGATCGCTCGACAAATGTTTAATCATCCAAAATTGCTCGCGGCGGTAGGAAGCATTGGAAAGTGCGTAGATAAACAGATCGGGAATCCCTTTCTGTCCCCACTTCGGAAGCCTCGGACCTGCAAAGAAATAGAGTTTACATTAATGAATTCCAGAACGAAAAAGTGCATGGAGAATGACACTTATGTCTCAATTCCCCATATTCCCCCGGGGTCCTAATTCTTTCCCTAGTGCCGGTATAGGAAGTGGAGGCACGCCAACCCCCATCGATGAAAAAGAACTAATATTTCCATCATTTTATTTTATTCGGGAGCAACCCCATGACTTTCATCCCCGCTCGGGCTTTCAGATAGTAATAGCCATATCCCTCTTCGCTGCATACCGAGATCATCATAGCATAATGGATCTCGGGGGCCGTCAATCGATTGGGATAACCCTCCAATCCCATCACCGTCAGGAAACCTAGCAGGTTATTCCATCCGTTTGGTGTAATCTGGGTGATCGCTAGGTTAGTATCCATCAGAAATTGGCCAATCACCGGATGCAGTGGAAGTGGGAACCTGGCCTCGAGAATAACAATGTTTATTGCGGTATAACCCGGTGGCGGCCGATCGGCTCGCTCTCGATCGCGTGGAACATACATATGAATATCAAGCGGGATCCTATACTGATCCCGAAGAGCAGTCAGATCGTCCTTTGTCAATAGACTCTTGTGCTTGGTGGCAGTATATACTGTACGAATGTACGGGACAGGAGAAAGTCGAGGCCGGATAAATTGATCTCGATACCGGTCCAGATAGACTACCCAATTTATCTCCTGTGCAACCCCTTCCGGAATTGTCTCTTCACGTACTTGCTCAGGAGGTTGATAAATACAAGTCAAATCATCCCAGATCTCCTGTTGGCTCGGCCCGGGATCCCGCTCAAAATCTTCTCCAAGTTCGGAGCCGACATCATCCTCGTCAGGGTTAATCTCTTCTATAACCTCGCCAGACTGATCTCGAGCCTCGGGAGTCTCACGAACAACTTCAGTATCAGGAGACTCGGTACTTATCCCGAAGGCATCATGAATGGCCGAACGAACGTCCGGATCAGTTTCATCCTCAGTATCCTCGTCTGCTAATAGCAATCTTCTCCTAGCAGGCGGAGGGGAAGCCGATTGTCTACGTTGAGCAGTCTGTGCACGACGAGCCGCTCACAAATCCCTATCCGAAGGTTGGGAGCGACCAGCTGTACCTGCTCGCCTGGAGTGAGCAGCTCTTTGTTTGCCATGGCGAACAGCTCCACCTGCTCGCCTAGTCAGGCGAGCAGCTCCTTCAGTAACCAGGCGAGCAGCTCCTTATGTATCCGAGCGAGCAGCACTTGGAGCAACCATGCGAGCAGCAGTTGAGGCATCCAGGCGAGCAGCAGTTGTAATATCTTGGCGAGCAGCTCCTTGAGCTCCAATATCCAAGCGAGCAGCTCGTTCACCTCCAAGCTCAGCTACTCGCCTTCTCTCTTGAACGGCCCAATCGTGTTCCCGGGACTCCGTTCCGATTACAAGACTCCCCGTGCCCCTGTTTCATGCTAAATTTGAGTAATCCCACAAGTCTTGGATTGGAGATTCAACCATTGGCCTTTTTTCTGGGTTGCGCGGCAGCGAACCACCGGGGGACGGCTGTGACACCATTTTTTCTGGCGAATGAAGCTTCGGAAAAAGCCAATACACTCAATCCAATGAATATAGCGAACGACAACAAAACCTAAATAACTAAACCCAAAATCCCAATTTCCAGGGAGAGCGATGAAGAACAATTCCTTAATCAACGATTTCTGACGATATGAACGAAGAACTCGCGAACAATCTTCAATCCAATCGGAGAACAAGAAGAAGAAAAAGAACACAAAGAGATACGAACGGGAATACTACCTTTTTCTTCAACAACAATGGATGAAGATTCGAAGATGAAAACGCCGGATTTCTTGCGGGAGGTTGAAGAAGACGAAAGCTTGAAAAAGGATTAGGTTTAGATATTTATAGAAAAGAGGCGAACCTTTGTTTGCAAATACCCAAGGACCAAATCGAAAATATTTAAAAATAAGGAAAGTGGCGCGCGAATTAAGGATGTGACGTTTCGTATTCCGCGCCTGGAATCTCGCCGAAACAGAGCAGCTCACCTGTTCGCCCTTTATGCTGCTCGCCACTATCAGGCGAGCAGCTCACATGCTCGCCATGTGAGCTGCTCGTCCCATGCTCGTCAATATCAATCCAAGCTGCTGATCTCCAATCTTAACAATCCAAGTGTACACTAACCAGATTTTTAGTGTTTTACGTCATTTGGGCATGGATATGTGAGAGTACACCCTGGTATCTCTTTTTTCCTATGATCGGTTTATCCACAAGGGTGGTTTACGGCTAGGTTTTTAATGAGGCCACGGGGGTCTTTCATTATATCCATATTCCAAATGTTTGCAGGTTACGAAGAATCGTTGATTACTTCCATACCACGAGGAAATTTCGCAGATAACCCAGATAGCTCGACAATTGTTCTTCTCTTGAAGATTCAAACAAACATCAAGCTAGGGGGCAACTGTTGATGAAATAATCTAATCCAGATGATTAAGGAAGTAATCGATGGAATAACGAATGACGTGTCCCAAAATAACTAATCAAACATGATGATTATGGGCAAAATTAAAGAAGATCAATACGAGAAAAGAAGATTCGTCGAATAAGCAAGAAATGGCCGAGCAGCAGTGCCAGAGAAGAATGGGCGAGCAGCTCACCTGCTCTCCCAACCACCTGCCTAGCTCACCTGCTCGCCTATTTGCTCATAATAGGCGAGTAGGTCTTATAATTCTCATAATGGGCGAGTAGCTCACCTGCTCGCCCAAGGAGCTGGTCGCCAGGAATGAACTGTTGCTCGCCTGTTTTGAAGAAGATCACCAGGATCCCATTTTTATCATTTTTACTCAATTTTCCATTGTAATTATCTTGTTTAAGCGGTTAGGGACACTTGTAAGCTTCAGAAGAAGCGTGGCAAAGTGTATGACACCACCTGCTTGCAGAAATGCCTATAAATAGGCCCCCATTTTCATTTTAATACAAGTTTTCTTAGCCTCAGCGAAGCTCTGCCGAAATCTTCACGTAATCACGCACTTTGCAGTTCCATTAATCCGATCTTGATAGATTGTTAGTGAAATCACACCTGAAAGCCACATAAATGCTTCTGTTGTGGAGATTTCATTAACATGGGGGAGTGTGATCATTCTTCATATGGGCTATTTGATATTGATTGATGATGTTTGTGGTGGTTAAAAATGGTTTGAAGTGGTGTAGAAAAATTAAATTTGGAATTGTGGAAAAACGATCGCCTTAAGCTGTCCGAGCGGCCATAGGAAGGAGTCCGAGCGGCAGCCCGGAGGTGAGTTTTCTTGTCCATTTTTCGTGCTTTGTCCACATTTTCTTCCAACACCATTGTACACCTTGTTCCACACACAAACACACACATTTTACACCATATTTTTGCACACACTCATCCAAAACACATAAGAAGAGAAGAGGAAAATTCTTGGAATTCAAGCTCTACATTTCTACTCTTCACTTCCTTTCATAGGTATGTTTTCTATACTCATTTCTTACTTATGCTTGATACTTGCTTCCTTTTCCTCATGTTAGTTTGTTTGATTTGTAGATAGCTATTTTGAGCTTAATTGTGATGCTTGTGGTATTGTGCTTTATTGTGCATTGCATGATCTTGTCTCCACTTCTTTGTCAAACTTTTTAGACCCTTGGTCCAAAAAAGTTTGGGGGGGGTGTGATCGTTATGTCATTCTCATGGCAATGCTATTTTTAGATTGATTTTGGAAGTATTCCTATGCTTTGACGCCTATTGTTTTTATGAGGCCTTGTTTTGCTTGTTATTTTTTGCCATATTGTTGTTTGCTTTGAGTAGTGAATGCATAAGATATGCTTATTGTTGTGTGGATGAGTTGATAGTCATGATAAGTGCAATGGATTTATCTCTTGATTCGTGTTTTATCTTTGACACTTTTGATTCCATTATTCTTGAAATTTCATTGATATGAGCATTTTTAGATGCTATGAGTCTTGATCACCTATACCCGTGAGTTTTGAGCCATTAATGCCCGTTTCAATCTTGAACGGATGATATTTTTTTTATGTGAGTTCCACATATGTGCATTATACTCTAGAACTTGGCTTTAGTCTTATTTGAGGCTACATTAGATAATGATTTCACATGATATGATATGAGACATTTTCTTCAATCTATATTGAGTCACTTTGCCCTATGAGCTTACCATTGATATTGATATCCATTGTAACCATTTTGTGCTTATAGACCTTTCATTTGGCTAACCACACTTTAAGTCATTTTTCTTCCTTTTTGGAACTCTCTTGTCCTTATGATTAGTAGAGTGAAAAGAAGGAAGGAAGATTGGTGATTTGATGAAGAAATTGGTGGCCAAGGTGGAAAGAAATTCTATGCATGGATTGTTATGAAAAGAAGGTTCAAAGGCAAGTGCTTGCATGAAATTGAAAAAGGTTGACTTTTTGAAAATTTATGGTCAAGTTTGAATTTAGTGTTGTGAGTATGATCACAACTTGTGAGGAAAGGGAAGAATGATCCTTGAAAGTGTGATTTTGAAAGAGCAAGAAGAGTATGTGCAACATTGCATGAAGAGGTTAATGATATCTACTTTTGATTCCTTCTATGCTTTACTAATCATACTTAGTCACTTTTATCCATATGTTCCTTCCCTACCAAAGAGCCAACACTACAACCTTTAAAAGTCCTCATTGATGTGTGATTGATTTGTCATATCAAGTGGTGGAGAATGTAGACTTAAGCCAAGCCTATGGTGGAATGTGTATGTTGTGTGATGCTTGAGAGAGCCTAAACACTTTAGGGTTGAGTTAAACACCTATCTTGAGAGGATCATGACTCATTGACTTGATTTTATGCTAATTGATTTGATTTTGATAGTTAAGTGGATGACATTGTATTTTAGATTTGCTAGATATTGAGTGATGATTCTATGGCATTGATCTTGTTCTTGATGCTTCATTGATACAATTATTCCCCTATCTTATCGCTTCGTTGCTCGAGGACGAGCAACAATCTAGTTTGGGGGTGTGATTAAGTTCATAATTGCATGTTTTAGGGTCCATTTCTATATGCTTTTGGTGATATTATGTTCATATTTGACCCTATTATGCTATACTTTGTGTATTTAACCCTTTTTGGCTAGAAAGTTGGGATTGTAGGTGAAAATGAGAAAAACGAGGAAGAAACGAGCAAGATCGAGAAAAGTCTTAAAATCTGGAGTTGAGCCAATGGAAGCATTTGATGTTCCATGATGAAGAGCTTGAAGAGAGGGTCACAACGAAAGAAGAATCGAGTCAATCAGAGTTCTAGAGCTCAAGATATGACAAAAATAAGGAAAATCGAGCGTGACACGAGCTAAGGATGCAACTTGGCAGGACATACACTTGGGGTCTGCAGCACCTCAACGGGAGTCGCGCGAAAGCCTTACTGGATCGGCAGCTTCCACGCACGTGAGCGCACGACCAGAGTGCTCGGCAGCCACGCAGCTCAAGCTCGGCAGGTTAACACCTCGCGCGACCAAGGCGCGCGAGTGAGCTCGGCAACCTCCAAGCTTGTGGTCGAGCGGCAGTTCAGATTTTCAGGACTATTTTCGTATTTTTGCACTTTTTAATGAGGGGCATCTTAGTAAATGATCCAAGGGTACTTTATATACTTCCATATCAGATTGCCAAGGGGATACTATTCATTAGTCTTAGATTTCACACATAATCATATTATCTCTCTAGATTAGTAGAAGTTAGAGGTAGTTTCCATTTGGGTTCTTAGATTCCTACTTCCGATTTCTACGATAACTTTTGATCTACCGTACGGATCTTCAATCTGTTTGTTCCTGCATTCTTGTAATAGTTAGAGCTACGTTTCTACCGTTTGAATTTCAATTTCCATTGGCGGATCGATTTCTAGCATTTAGAGGTAATATGTATCTTTCCAATTTTCATTGTAATAGGTAAATTCTTGTAAACTCTTTACAATTCCTGCATGATAATGATTGTAGTTAGTTCAATTTCTTTTATGTTTACACAATTAGCCATGGGCTAATTCCTTTGTGCGTTAGTGTATGATTCCTATGGAGTAATGTGGTGTTAACGTTGATCTTATGAATGCTTTGAGATGTTGTATGATCAATTCTCTATAAAGTTGGATTGTATGAATGCTTGGAATGCATAATTGATTGAATGGGCCATTAGAGAGCTAGTCTCAATGAGAATTGGTCTATTTTCCTAAATCTTCTTGTTATTAGGTCATTGCATGCTATTTGTTTGATTAAATTCCTAAGATAATGAGAATTATCATTAGTGAATAGGAAGAACAATTAGAGGCTCTAATGTGTATATAGGGAGACCTTTGCATGTTAGAGAGGCTTGCCAATTGATTGTACAATTCCTCATTGCATGAGTAAGTGATACTACACCATGTGAAACATAGGATAGTACACTAGCACATCTCTCTCACAACTTGCTCACTTTGTGAATCAAGGTGATAGGTAGTTTACTCTTTTGACGCGCTAGTAGACATTAGATACCTTTCCCCTTTAATTGCTTTGTTTGCTTTCGAATTTGAATAACATCAATACCTTACAAATCCCCATTTCCCTGAGTTCGATAAATATTAAACTTTGGTTAAACTTGCCACGACGATAACGATCACATACACTTGCGTGAAGACACCAAATAGGCAAACAATATGAAAATATTTACTTTGCGTTTCTAGCCTTAAAAGAAATCTATTTTCTAGCTATATATGATCTAATTGTTCAATATTTGGTTGTCGGACCAACTAAACTGTTCAAGTGTCCGGTGTAGTAATACAATTAAGTTTATTCACATAAATGTTCAAATCAATAAGTACTTATTTCAAGTGAAAATATTAATTTTGAGTTTCTAGCCTTACAAAATAAAAAAATTATTTTCTAGCTATATATGATCGTGTTGTTTAATTATTGAACACAATTAGGTTGTTAAAGTGTTCGGTGTAGTAATGTGATTAAGTTGTTCACACAAATATTCAAATCAATAAGTAATTATTTAGTTTCTTATGAAAATATTGATTTTGAGCTTTTAGCCGTAAAAAATAAAGAAAAATTATTTTTAGTGATATACGATCGAATTGTTCAATATTTAATTGTTGAACACAAATACATTGTTCAAGTGTCCGATGTAGTAATGCGATTAAGTTTGTTCGCAAATATTCAAATCAATATGTAATTAATTATTTTCTTATAAAAATATTAATTTTGAGTTTCTAGCTTTTAAAAAAAAATTAAAAAAAATTATTGTCTAGTGATATACGATTGAGTTATTTAGTATTTGGTTGTTGAACAAAACTAGGTTGTTCAAGTGTTTAATGTAGCAATAAAATTAAGTTTGTTCATTGAAAAAGTCCAAATCAATATGTAATTACTTATTTCAAGTGAAAATATTAATTTTGAGTTTTTAGCTTTAATTTTTTTTTTCTCTAACGATATATGATCAGTTGTTCAATATTTGGTTGTTGAATGCAACTAGATTGTTCAATATTTGGTTGTATATCACAACTTGTAGTAATGTGAATAAGTTTGTTCAAAATAATAAAAAAATTACTTATTTTTAATTTGGTTGTATATCACAACTGAGTTGTTTAAACAATCAGACAACAATATGCAACAAATAATTTATTCTACTAAACTTTAACATAATTTTTTTTTTTTGAAAAAGAGTTGTTCAAATAAATTAAATGTACCCATGAAATGAAATATGATCCATATGTCTAACACCATAATTTAAACACCTAATTTCTCACATTCAATATAATATAAATTTTTAAGTCTACAACTAAACCAACTCTATAATTTAAAAAATTTAAACTATATTAACAAATGCACAATAACCAAACAATTTAAATTACTGAATAATTAAGCAACTAAATAATCTAAACATCTGAATAACTGAAATAATTAAACAACTATGTAATTTAAAAAATTTAAACTAAACAATTTGAACAACTCTTACAACTAGGGCATGCAAATAGCTAAAAAAAATTGTCCACCATAAGTACTCTAATAAAAATGGTTCACCAACTATAAAATAATAAATATTAATAACCTAAATAAAAAAATTACTTTTGTATAACTGATGCATATTAGAGACATTTGTATATTGATTAAAAAAAAACTATAGTATAAATTGATTTACAATATTTATAAAAAAATATAATTTTTCTGCAAAAAAGTATATTTTTTTCCACAAAATTAATTTATAATTAATATTAATTTTATTTATATTATGTTGCATTTATGTTGAGGTATTGAACTTTTTGTATGTTAAGTGTTTTGTTTAATGAACAAAATAATTATTTCTATATTTTAATAAAAATAGTCATGTGTTTGATTATTTTGTCCCATAAAAAAAATTAAATATTTTCTTTTTATCTCAGAATTTATTGAAGAACAACTTTGTAGAAACTCCCCATCTATAATCATTCGATTTTTATGCCTTGATGAGGTCAACAAATATTCTTTACCCCGCCTTTTTATCTTCCCTCTGGACATGCGATGATTGCGAATTAAAACTGACCGCCGGTCATTAGCGCCACCACCCTAACCCAACCCTGGTAGTTGATTTCCACTCTGATGAGTTTTCTTTAAATCTGGAATCTAATTCCAGATCTCCATTTTCACGGTTTTAGTACAGAATTTGCATTTTTATTATAGCTACCGCATTTTTTTTGCCGATTATCTTCATTATTAATTTCGTTAATGCGTAAGGCCAAGTTTCTCAGTAAGAGTCTCTCTCACTCTGTCAATTGTTAATCTGCATCTTCTTTGATCAAACAATTCTGAATGTAGTAGACGACTAAGACGGTTTTGCTTTATGAATGATAGGAATAGGGAAGTGATCAGATTTACCCTGACGCATTCAAGAATAACAATACAGTTTATAATGCTGAACACGGTTTTCAGCAGTCCTTTAGGCCTTTTTGGGGCATTTCTCTCATATTTTTTCGATGCCCACTGGTTTAGGAGTAACAGGGGATTTTCGTTGCATAGGGGTCGTCCCTTTTTTAATTTTTGTTTTTTTTAGCTTGAGATTAAAGTGTGGTTCCATTGCGTGAAGTAATTCATGATATCTTGAATTGTCTCGAATATCATGTGTTGAAGTAGTGTGTTTTGAGGAATTGGACAACAGTAAATCCTCACTGGTAGTCTGCAGTTATAATTGAATCTATCTTTTTTTTAATTTCTGAAAAAGTTTTTCTTTTCAAATTAAACCTTCAGACTAGTGCATTTTATTTGTCTTTTTGTAACCTTTGTTTTTTTTTCTTCACCAGGAACAGCTTACATTACACACAGCAGTGAATTGGAAAAAGAAGAGTTGTAGATAGGAATAGTTTCCAACTCTCAGGTAAGAATTTTTTTATTCTCTTCCCCATATTGCCATGGTGCTGAATGTTGATGATTACACAAGAATCTTTTAATTTTTCTTTTGAGTTCCTTTTGGATTGTTATCTTCAATATGATTTTTATCCTAGGCCATCTGAAGGGATGAAATTAGAAGTGCTTCCCTCGGGCTCTTCATATACTGATGAAGACCATAATAATCTGAAGCAATTGCTTGAAGCTTTTGGTTCTGCTGTTTCCCTCGAGGACATAGCTTCGGCTTACTGCGGAACAGGTCGAAACTTATCTTCAACTGCTGAAATGCTCAGTGACATGCCGAGCAGCAGCTTCAGATCATCCTGTTCAAAGTCGCAGGTTGATCTAGAAACCACAACTGATTCTTCTTCTAGAAGTTCATCCAACAGAATGTTGGAGAGCACTCATACTGTCAAGGTGAAGTTCAAAAAGTGTTCAGCATCAGCGGGAAGTGTGTCTGATGTGATTGGAAGGAATTACATCAGATCTAGACCTCAATTAAATGGACCAAGTGAGAAGTTAAAACCACTGAAACTGAATTCAGATGATTTTCCTGAGTCTGCTATCTGGGATGAGAAAAAGGAGTCAGCATCTGCTTCACAGGGGGAGTCCATGGACCAAGATATTGGGGAATTTGTTTACAAAATGCTTGGGAATGTGTACCAGATGGACAAGAGTGTGATCCAAGATGTTATTGGTAAGTACTGTTGGTTGAACACTGTGAGTAGCTTGTGACTTGCATGAAGCTTATATGCATATTTTCTTTACTAGAACTGTGAATACCAATTCACTGTTATATAGCCAGAGTTTTTATTTAAATTTTTTTGCAGGGTCGAAATGATTATGCAGTGGATTCCTGAATCACATAAGTGTGTTGAGTTTTGAATATTTAGTTGGCTTCACCATAGCAACCGTATAAATTTAAATGTAAAAGGAAATTATTTTTACATAAAGGCTAAATATGAGAATTTTATTAATACTCCCAATTACGTAATCTATTTTGGGCTAATATTTAGCCATCTCAAGACTTGACTGATATCAGTTAAAAGTTGGAAGGCAAACCTGTTGCTTAGGACTTCCTTTTCATAGAAGTGTCTTGCCTTAATCCATCTAGGTGGCCCACAAAGTTTAGTTGCTGCTGCAGAAGTTTATTTTCAATTTTATTGTCTGAAGTTATTTGCATCTCTGGCTATATTGTTGGACTTCGAGCTTTTGCAATGAATCTGCAAGCATTGAATAATATTGGACAAAGAAATTTCTTTAACTCTACCATTAGTGTATGTGCAACTGTGGTTACATTTGAATACATCCTTTCTTTTGAAACTTTAGTGAATTTGAATATAGTTGCTAACTAGGGATTATCTCGCTATTATCTACCATTGAATCGATATAGAAAAGAGTGTATGGAAATATTCTTTACTGCAGTCCTCTATTGAATAGATAAAGAAAAGAGTTCATGGAATATTTCTTTTACGTTCTTTGTGCTATATCATCTTGTTGAGACAAGTGTGCTTGCAGAATGTCATGTATGCTTCTTCTCTTTTATCTCTTGTATTCAAGTTTGTAGCATGTCCATCATTATTTTCACCTGGTTGGCTATGGTTAGATATAGGAATGCAAAATATCTGAGGTGGTCTTGCATGCTTCCAAAGGACTTTGTAATAATTTTTATGAAATAGTTGTCTATTTTTTTGGTTCTTTTAAGTTTAATTTTATCTTGTTTTTTGACAATCACATCTCACTATACTTATGTTTCAAATTTGTAGGTCAATGTGGGTACAATATGCCAATGGTAAGTTGATTTTCTTTTGACGTCCTTTATCTTGAGCTCATTTTTAACCATTTTTTATTTTGTTTCTCTCTTTCTTGTATTGGGGATGTAATGCCCTCTAAAATCATGTAAATGAAAGGATTTTTTGGATGTAAAATGTAGAATGGTTTCTCATTAAGGAAGGTATGGATAGTGTGATCATGGATAGTATACTCTGAACTCGCTCTTGATTTAAAGTAATGGGGCAATAAGGTTCAGTTGGCATCTTGCCTTGTCGTGGGCAATGAACTGCCTAGCCTATGTTGCCTCGATCTGAACACACTGGAGCGTTTGGAAGGAGATGAGCATTTCTCTCGCTGCACAAGCAGCTCAAGTAGTTTGCTGTTAGTCTACAGGCTTGGGACTGGGACCTGTGCCCAGTCTTTTTCCATGAATTTATGCAGTTCGCCACTAAGTATTGTATTTCACATTTTTCTTCATCAATGCCTATATATCTGTTATCCAGAGTCATTTAGAGATTCAAAATGTCCTCCACCACGCCACATGGAACATGGTTTAAGAATTGGGTGAATGTGACACTATGTGTTTCCAAAATATTATCTGACATGCCCTCTTAAATTAGGTGTGAATAAGACGAGCACATTTCACCTCTTTCAGTTTTGTGAAATAATTTCGTGTTTCCAGGAAACAAAACCAAATATGACTTACTTTTTACGAGTTGAAATTTCATGATATTGAGGTTTGTTTTATTCATCGACCTGGGTTTAAGATGATTTTCCCGTTTCAGGATCCATTATTTATATTTATTTGTATTTGTCATATCACATGCTATAATATATGGTTCTTCCACTTTTTGCCAATTTTTGTAATCGCTTATTCTGCAAAAATGCATTTAAAAGTATAAGACCCATTTGTATACAAAGTGCATCAAATATTCATTTTCTCCGTTCTGTTACTAACTGCTGCTTATATACTCAATCTTCGTAAAAATATGCAGAGTATGGATAAACTCCTCGACCTATCGGCTGTTACCTTGGAAAAAAGTGATGATGTTATTGGCATTGCTGCTACAAACGTGAGCCTTGCTTCTTGGAAACTCTTGTTTGCATAAAATTTATGGGTCTAATATTTTGTCAACTATTTGCAATCTGAATCATCTGATAGAAATCATCCTGAAGTCTGTTACTAAAAATTCCTTTTGCACTAATTATACTCAAGAGACAGCATTATTCTTTTACACCTTAAATTAGGACAGTGTAAAGAGTAAACCTTTATTAAACTAAGTTGCATAATTTTTTTCCCTTATATTTTATGCATCTGAAATGCTGAATTTACCTTCAACTGCTCGAAACAGTCTATGAAGAATAGTTTTGATGTGCAACCGATGTCTCGTGAAAAGCAAGCACAAGTCATTCAACATTCGGGAAGGTGCATCACTTGCTTTTGGTGTATATTTTGATGCAATTAATCCATCTGGAAACTCTTTCTAACCATATCCTAGAACTAGTCATTCTTCAAATATGCTTTGGAAGCTTGGATTGTGCTTAATCTTTCAAACTCTTCTGATAGAATAATGATGTCTGCAGTGAGGATGACTTAATATCTCAAACAGTGAGAAAAAATAAAGATATGGAAAGAGAAGTTTTAGAGGCATTATTTAGTAGCCGTGACAGAAGTGAAGAAAAGCAGTTCTCTAATCCAATTAGAAGACATAGGCAGTCACCCTATGGTAGGACCGTGGCTAAACCACTTGAAGAGACTGTTGTAGAAGATTTTGACTTCATTACAAGACAAGCAGTTGGCAGTCGAAGTAAGTACATTGCAAGCTTCTATTTCTTACTAAATTACCAGAGTAGTCTTTAAATATTTACCATATGATAAAGAAGGCCACACTCAAGTTTGGTTCACTCTTATTATGCCTTTATATGTATATTATATAATAAATGCATGAACTTGGATAGACTTAGGAACTTTTGGTTCATAGAAAACTTTAAAAGTACACTTATTATCAGAGAAGATGTATTTGAAATTTATTTCTATTGATTATCCTATTTTGGTGCTAACTTGGGTAACTGGTTCTGAACTTAGAGTAACCAGTAACCTTTTATTTTACTGTTCACTACTGATTCAACCTGTGTCATTCAAGAGACTTGTCTTTTTCCGTTGCCAA
The DNA here is from genome assembly GCA_026898435.1 of Prunella vulgaris. NCBI lineage: Eukaryota > Viridiplantae > Streptophyta > Magnoliopsida > Lamiales > Lamiaceae > Prunella > Prunella vulgaris. The sequence continues at coordinate 46,266 of JAPKLY010000815.1, read as the reverse complement.
TCAGAGTTATTATCCTTTTGTTTTCTAGATGTAACTTCAGAAATCGTTATATTTCCAGGTTCATCCTGTCCATCGATATTACATGCCCGCCAAACCGCCTTTAATATTTCAATTTTTTCTGTCTTGTTCAGAGAAATGCTGAGCTCCTATTATTTCTATGCTCATGCAACTCCCTGGCTTTTACACATTTAGAGATGAAATTTGGTTCATAATTACAAACAACTTATTGAAGACATACTCAGTTCTCTGATGCTATTAATGATTTCTTATCATTAAATATCTTTTTATCATAACTAGATCTTCCACATGCATAAGTTGCACGTTCCCAACAAATCTTGTGTAGTTCGTGGTTTCTTATATTTTCGCCACTTGAATTTGTTTTGCACTCGTGTATTGATGCTTTTACGGTGCATGCAATTGTTGTTTGTTAGAGGCTGAAACAAATCAGGAAAGCTATGAAGAACTGCGCATTGCTGTTGTGGAGAATTGGGTTACAATGAAAGAGTACTATAAAGCAGTATGCAATTGTCTTTTATACATGCTTTGCCATATTGATGTTTTCTATTGAACATTATTATATCTTACTCCCTCCGTCCATAACTAGATTGTCAATGGCCAATTGCCAAAAAGGTTTGTCCCTTGATAGGTTTCTCATTCCATAAATAGTCATATTTATTTACCACAATGCCAAGAAACTATATTCCCCTTCTATTTTAAAATCCCAATGCCACTAAAAACAACTTAATTGCATATAATACTAAGTCAAAATGCTTCTTTGGTTCCCTAAACTATTAAATTTTGTTTCAAAAGGTCCATAAACTATTTGTTTGTTTAAAGAGTCCTAAAACTATTCTTTTATAAGAAAGGTCCGAAAATATGTGTTTGTATTAAAGAGTCCTTAAACTATTCAATTCTTGTTTCACGAGATCCCTTGAGAACAACTAAAGGACCTCTCGAAACAAGAATCGAATAGTTAAAGGACTCTTTAAAACAAACACATAATTTAAGGACTTTTCTGAACAAAAATTAATAGTTCAAGGACTCTTTAATACATACAATCAGTTTTAAGGACCTTTTGAAATAAAACTTAATATTTTATGGACCCAAAGATGCATTTTGCCCAATACTATTAAACAAGCCCACCCTAAAACCTATGTCAAAGTCAAATGGGCAGTCAACTTAGGGACGGAGGGAGTACTTCGTAGGTCTTTGAACAACTAATATGTACTTTTCTGCAGGCTGTGGAAGCGTATATGAAAGAGGATTATGAGAATGCGCAAAAGCTTAAAGAAGAGGTATGGCATTTTTATCCTTAATCTAACACTAAAAGCTGAGTATACTTCTTGTGTACCTCAGAACTATGATTACCCATTCCATCTATTCGACTGAAGTTGGGAATGCTGGAATGTTGAAAAGCATTGCATAAATTGTCATGGCCCTCCCTCTTGGTTCTTCCTTGTCTATGCTATTGTTTTCTTCAGTATCTAAACAGTTGCATACTAATTATGTGTGCATAACTTGTATTCCTATCATAGTTGGCTCTTTTAAACTTCTTTTTATATGGCATTTGTTGAGAGGCATTTCATAGTAATTGATTTTTGTGATTCATGTGTAATGGCAGTCATTACAAACTAATTTTCAAACCTCTCACTTATTCCTAGTTTCTTGAATCAATTCACACCTAATATTTCTTAATATGGTCATACCCTTTTTCCTGGGTCATGCATTTCAAATCTGACTTAACCTATTGTTTACAGCTACTATATTCTTGTGATATTTTTTTTATGTCAATGGTTTTTAGGGCGACTCCTATATTAGGAAGGCTCGGGAAGCAGATGAAAAATCTGCTAAACAACTTATCAAGGACAGGTTAGGGATAAGATCAATTTGGCTCTGTTAATATCCTCAACACTAATGTCCTAAAAGCCCCCACTCACGCTTGCAGTGATGACGAGGAAGAATTTTCTGTGAACGTGCATTATCTTGAGCCGAGGGAGGCTTTGCATCATATGGAACTTCATTTGACCACTCTTTCTGGTTTGCCATGTGGGTTTCCATTTCTCAACTTTTATTATTATACACTCGTTAAAGGAAATAAAGAATTTAATCGGTTTACTTGGTGACAAGGCTCTCATACTTGTTTTCTTCAGCTGTTCGTTATCTGAAGGTCGTAGTGGGAACGAATTGTGGCGACAAGAAAGATCGACGGAGGAAGCATCTGGTAAGCTTATGTATATCGATTAGTTGGATTTACATAATACCCCTAATTCTGCCATAAATTAATGTTCTCATAATATTTCTACCCTAAACAAAAAAGAGAATTAGCAACAAGGCCCTAGCCTTGTTATACTTGTATAAAGTGTGAACTGGTAAGCTCCTGCCAAATCCAAGGGAGTTGGACTGGACGGTATATATCTAAAAAGGGAAATTAGATTTTCATTGTCATTGAATTGAAGAAATAGAAACAAAGTGTTTTGCATCATGTTGCTGAAATTTGTGGCTCCACAGATCACGAAGCTTCTAGAAAGGGAGGGGATTTCTTGGAGCGAAGAAGGAGATGGATGGACAATGTGTATCCGAGTGGATGAAATTGATCCAAACAAACTCAGTTTCGCCACCAAATAAAGATGGGAGCTGAGCTATTCACTTTCAAACTTTACTTATGTCTAAAACATTTGCTATTTTGTGCCAATTCTTCAACTAAATATTTGCTTCTGTGAAATTTCCAATATAACGCTTCAACATGCGAATTTCACCGAATGAAAGAATATTTGAGATAGATTTAAACCATATTTTTAGTTCCATTAAAAAATTATAAACAAGCCTTAGTCTTGTATGCACCAGTTACACCGTGCAACTCAAGTTCATTTTTAAAAAGTTACACAAAATACTACTGAAAAGTTATACAAAATACTACTGAAAAGTTACACAAATTATTATTGAAAAGTGTATCTTTAATAGTGTAATTTTTCAGTAATAATTTGTGTAACTTTTCAGTAGTATTTTGTGTAACTTTTTAAAAATAAACTTGAGTTGCACGGTGTAACTGGTGCACAAGAAACTTACTCTATAAACAAAAGCACTTCTAATGAGTAGCATCTTTAAATTTGTAATTTAAATATGCATAGAAGTGAAATTAAAATATTTTTTACTTGGAAGCTCTATAAGTTATTAGTGAATACTTATTTTAGTTTCAAAAAAAATGCACAAGGACTTTTATTCAGTATAACAAGATTCGTGTAATGTGATTTATTTTGGTTTATTTTTATTTTACACGGATACTTAATTTCTCTCTCTTTTTTTTTTCTGAGTTTTTATGGTAGTTATTTCACGTTTTTTTTTTTCAGTCTTCTTTACCTCAAGCTTCCATTTAGATTTTCTCACGTTTTCATTGTCATCTTCCATTTTATTACTGCTGGATTTTATTGTGTACACTACCGTGTTTTATGTAATGTTAGAAAGTTGTGTTATTCTATAAACAAACAAAGGTTACTTGTATGGGCAAAAATTTGTTAATACTTAATACTACCTCCGTCCACGAAAAATACGCTCAAATATTTACACGTGATTTAATGCAATATGTCGGAAGATATTGCAGGATATTGTGAGGTCCGATATGAATAAAGAAAATATTTTTGGAAAGTACACATGACGTACTTTCCAAAGATATTCTTTTTATTAATATCGGACCTCACAATATCCCGTAATAACTTCCGACATATTACATTAAACCACGTGCAATAATGTGTGCGTATATTTTGTGGACGGAGAGAGTAGTTCATATCGTAGCACTGTTTTGTTTTTGTAGTAACTCCCATTTGTGCTTAGTAATACATGAATTTTCGAATCAAATAGTTTATTTATTGTTTAGATTCTTCAATTTCAAATTTTCATACAATCACTTAATTGAAAATTATAATAATATTATTATAAAATAGTTTTTATTTCTTTTTAATATGAAGTTTTTTTTTTTTCTATACATTCAAATTTACTGCCTTCGTGATTTTCATTGTTCATATTATTCAATTTTTAAATATATTTTAGATACATCAAATTTTCACTGCTAATTTTTTTTATTTATAGTATTCTTAAAAAATTTGCATTATTCCTAATATAAAAAAACATACTTACGCTTATATATAGTTAGATATATTTTCCCTTGTAATAACATTAGACTAGAAAGAAAAAAAATTTGTTTGCTTTTAAGTGATTTTTTTGGGAAGATTAATTTGACCCAACATGATATGTGAAGGACTCGCGAATTTTTGCCCCTTTTATATATACTAGGTAAAAGTGGCAGCTCAATTCTTAAGGTGCAACCCAGAATTTTAATACTTAACTTTGATAATGTTATAAAAGTCAAAATATTTTAAAGTGAAAATTTGTAAATTTTGAATTACATAAATATTTATATAAAGATAATAAATATATTGCAAATTATGAATTTATAATTACAAACATCTAGTAACAGTGATTATTCTTCAGCGTTTTGAATAAACTGACACAGTGCATGAAAAAAACTAAGCCATGGCTGAAAAGGCAGCATCAATGGTGGCTATTCTGAATGCCCACAACTCACCAAAAAAAGAAACCTAAGTAAGAAAAGTTGATTACTAAATTCAATTAAACTGTAATCTTGGGAGAAAGGGGAAGGGGTGATGTCTCTTCCATCATCATTCTCTCTTCTCCTCCTCATCAAAGCACCCAACAGAATCCATGCTAGAAACACAAGGCAAAACCCCACATCCATAAGCTTCAGATTAACATCCATTAACAAACCCAAGCTCATAACTCCTCAATAAGCATATTCACCAATATTCCTGCATATAATGCCGGAGACATATATCGAGAATTAGAGCAGCAGTAGAGACCATGTGGACAGTTCAAGGTTGGTGAAACAGGGGAAAGGAATCAATAGCTTTAGGCATGATGGAAAGATCCAAATTTCAATTTCAGCCCCAATTTCAATTCTAAATTTATGATACCTACCTCTCTTTAAAGTGGAACAAGAGTATCTTTTAACATATATAGCATGAAAGACCCAAATACTCCCACTATTACAAGGCTTCAGCATAAAAAAAAAATTGTTGTATACTGTAAATTTGAATTATTTCATAATATAATAGTTGGGTTCCTTGGTGTCATTCTTCAACTACTCTAATTTTAGAACAGCTCATTCTCAGGTACCCTATGGAAACATAGGCCTCTTAAACTAAGCTCCCTTCAAATGATTCAAGTCCTCGGATGTCAAAAAAATAAAGAAGTTAAATCCCTGAACACATCAATATCACAAAATTGGACAAATAGAAAACTGATCTAACAGAGATGTGATGTAATGTAGCTCCATTCCTTTTCACCAATATAGCACTATATTTATAACTCAAGAAAAATGCCCTGGATAAGATTTGATTCAAATTCAACGGATATCCATCCAGATAAAAAGCCGACAATTCACACGAAGTAAACCCTAAAATGAAAAACAAAACATAAATTCATATGCAAAATGATGCCAAGATAGACCCATCATGGGTATCTTATTGCTGGTTGAAGTTAGTCACAAAATGATGCAAAAAAATAGATTCATCACACGTACCTCAATCTTGTTTGGTATACTTGTGGCCTTTGCTCATCAGATTTATTGCAGAATTGTTGCCTCTTTTACCAGTTGATTTTGGTGGTTGTTCAACGCGGTTTCTTTGATGGAGACCTTCATCAATGGTTGTTGTGGGTTGTTGAGTTCAACCATTGGTGTATTTGTGCAAAGTTAAGCTTTGTACTTGTGGAAGATCTTTTAATTAGAATTTGGGATGATGTTGACTGTGGTTTGGGTGGTAAGAAACACGCAATACTTAACAACTCTGAATAGTTGAATTGTTTGTTGATGTCATTAGTATCCAACTGATTTTTCTAAGCTCTAAAACAGCAAAAAGAAAACTACAGAATGTGTTAATGATCTGATTCAAGCTTTTCTTTCCAGAATTCTAGCAAGTTCCTTAATTCCATCCTCATGAATGTTAAAGAGCAACATGTGTGAATAGAGTGCAGAAGGCATACATAGAAAAAGTAATCAAATCATATACTGATGAAAACAATTGAAGAAAATATCTCAGTTAACCTAGACATTCTATCAAACACTTGATGAGCATAGTAGTATTCCATACAAGTTTTGAATATCATCATATATTACTACAACACCCGCTTAACTCAATAGTAAACAACTTCCAAATAAATTATATTTTATTATTGTGAATCAATCTACCCTCACAGAACAAATTAAAATACACACATGTTGATTAAAGAAGTAAAAGTAAAAATACGGACAGAGATAATGAGATTACCAGTGGACCTAATTACTTGAATCTAACTGTGCAATTGGAGCAGTATCCGGTGGTGATGGTGGTGGAGCGGCGTTTCTACAATGGCAGAGAGATAAATGGTTCAATATCAAACACGGAAAGAAGAGAAGTGAGAATTGAACAAATGACACGTATGAAAGAAAAGGAGAGGAAGATGAAATATGACAAAGGAAATAAAAATGAATGCGAGAAGAGGAAAGCTGGATCACCTGCTTCGGATAACGTAGGAACGGAGGTGATGAGAGAGAATAGCAAGAGTCACAAGTGGACACGTAGACAGAAAGCAAATGTGGAAGAAAAATTGCAAGACACGTATGTTGTTGTTAACCGGAAACTGGAATGAAACTGGCCGCCCACCTTTATTCCCTCTTTATATATAGGTTATAGATATATATATTTATTTATTTATTTATTGCATAAGAGACCTACTCATAAAAAATATTGCATTTTTAATTACAAATTTTGAAGAATTTCTTTATAAGCAATGTTTGTTATATAATTGGATGATCTCTCGTCAGAATCGAGATATATAATTTTCAATTCTCTTTTGCTTTTGACTTTCGAGACTGCAACATATGACTATTTTGTGTGTAGAAGTGAGTTTGATAAGGCATAGATCCACCATTGAGAGAGCTTGATCATGACTTTTATTAATTGTCATTGCAAAACACAATAGAATAAGAAATTGCCTCTTCTATAATTTTATCGACATCTTTTGATCCGAATTCTCAACATCTTCCATGAACATCTTAATCCCAATATCCCTCTTGAGATAATTTTTTTTCTTTGAGTATGTGATTTCTAAATTTTGTAACCATCAATCTCGTATCATTGCACAAATATATCAGACTTTTGATTAATATTTATGAGAAGCACTTTCGGACATCTTTCTTCAAAGTCAAATGGCGGTCCGACTGAACACTTCAGAGAGTTTTAAAAAGTTATAAATTTCAACTATTTATTGCTCTTGACCTAAACTTTGATTTGCAAACACTGTCAAAACTTTAATATAATACTCTCGTATCATTAAGAATCATAAATAAAATTTTATTATTCGTTTTTCCACATTGCAAAGTGTTGTTGCAAATATTTTCATATCCTCAAAGTATTTATGTGTATAAATTATCCACTACAGATGGGTAAATACTTTCCATAAGTGTAAAAACCAAATCGTTTATATCATAAACTCATAAAAGGTAAAGTATTATATAAACTATTTTTATGATATATATAAATCACTTTATGATACAATGTTTATATTTATGAATTTATTTTTTTGTCATGTTAAAAAGTGGTTCATAATATGAACCACTTTCACACAATACCTACCCTAAATAAAAGTATTTTTGGGTATCTCAACATCACTGCTATCTTCAAGTATCACCAACTTTTGAAATTCATTTTGAGAATTCCGCAATCTCATCATTAGTAGAGTTGATAATCAACGTTTGTATTTACATTTTGTAACAACGTGATACTATTTAATGCTAATACATTACAATGAAAAATTTATAAAATTAATTATTAATTTAATGCTAAAATTTGATAACAAGAATAAAAATTAAAGAAATTATGTGGGACACAAATAATATGAATTAATTATAAAGTTCACACATCTTTCCAAGTTTTCTTTGAATATAACATGAAATATTTGAGTGAAATTTAGTTTTAGAATAAAAAGTGAGGAGAGATTATAAATTTATATCAAGAAAATATACAATTCACACTATGTAAGAAATAGGCTATCACAATGGAGAGTTTGGCAACATGAGAAAAGGTGTCAAAATAATCACTTAACTTCTTCTTGAGTAGCCTTTATCACCAATTTAGCCTTGCATCTCTCAATTGTTTCATCAGGTTTATGCTTTATTTTATAAATACACTTGCAATCTATACAATTTTTATTTTTGGGGGAGTGAAGCAACAGATCAAGTGTTAGTTCTTTCTAGAGCTTCTAATTTATTATTCGTGGCTATTTTTCAGTTTTTATTAGTGCAAGCTTACTTGTATGTTTTAGGTTTCACTATCTGTGAAGTAGACACTGTGAAAACTTTATGTAAAGCAGATAATATGCTTGTAGGTAGATAGTGGATAATGAATATGATTAGCTTTTGAAAAATTGACATTGCTATGCTTAATAAAATGAGGCAAAGTAACTTTATATAACAAGATAAGCTGGTGTATTTCTATTTCTAGGGGACCATCTTAGATCAATATGCTCATTGTCTGCATTAGACTTATCTACCAAAGGTAAAGTAGAACGTGTTACTTCATCTTGAAATTCAATGTGATTTTCATAATCATTATCTTCTGAATATTAGATTGTTGTCATTACTGCAACTAATACTATTGTCAGCACTGCTATGTGCATTACTGCCACTATTATTACCTTTAACATTCTTAGAATAATTAGTTCAATATGAATAGTGGGAATGATTGGAACATAACAAATAATGTCATCATTGGAAGTGTTGGTCCCGAAACGAGTATAAATCAGTGTATGGGGAATACACTGATGTCAAATTTTTCTGAATACTCATAAAAATGCTCTAACACGCTCAGTCAGGAAGATCCTGAATTACTCAGCAAAACTGATAGTCCGCAGGGGCAGCAGGGACAAGTCAGTAATGGAGTCAGATAGGCTGAGTGTGAGTAATGTGCTCAGACGCTCAGTAGAGATAACAAACCTACTGACTGCTCGGAAGCAAGTCAGTTGGACTACTATCTCAGTAAGCTAGAGTACGTGCGGAATGTGAGCCCTTAGTTTCTACTCGTTTTAGTTTCTGAAAATGTTTTCTCTGAGTTTGCTTAGTAAATGGTGGTTAAGGCTGGTGCACAGTTTTACTGATCAGGATGAAGAATCAGTCCTGATAGTTTTTCAAAACAATGCAGAATGCTCAGTTTAATATGATGACAATTATGATCCTGAACAAGAATGTAAATCAGCACACAAGGGTCTTTTTAACGTGGTTCTGAGATAACCAACTCCTACGTCCACGACCTGATTTAACAGGAAGCTACCCTCAAAACCCTGAGGATAGGTACTTGGTTTTTACGTGCCAAGGGACACGAATAGCCAACTTTCTCTCTTAGGAACTGACCCCTAGGCGTTTTACAAGTCCCAGTCCTTCTAACCAACCAATCTCACACCCTGAGTGGTTTGGTATTCTTGGTTTCCAACTAAGGATAGCCCTAGCAATACAAAGCAGTGCTAAAGATTAGAGCTATCAAACTAAGCAAATACAGAGTGAATCCTACTACAATACTAGAGAAATTTAATTGCAGAGTGTTGTTCAAAGTATGCTTTGAGTGCTGGATTCTTGAGAGCTTTCGCTTGGAAATTTCCCGTTAGCCTTAAATGGGGGCAAGGCTCTCTGTATTTATAGGAGAGATTTGAAATAGATCCGTTGGAGGAGATCCACCCAAATCTTCCTATTTTAGGGTGGTTGCAGGCTATATGTACTAGATGACCTTTTTCCCATGCTTAATCTGGAAAAATCTGTCCCACCGCCTGCAACTCTGAGATACATTAAATGCCGCATTAACTGCTTCGCAAACTCCGTACATGCGTGTCGATAGGCGATTGGCTCTCCGTACAAACGGCTAGTTGATCGTCTGACACTTGTCCTTCCTCGTACATTCAAAGCTCCGAGTTTCTTGTCATTTACTCAGCATGAATGTTTGTCTTTATTGGAGTCCACTGACATTCTCTTTGTCTCTCAGGTGTTAAAATAAATGTTAATTGTCCCATAGCATAAATAACCTTTTTGCTTTGGACTTACATGGATCATGTAAACTGACCCAAGGCCTAAGTCAGGTCTTACGAGCATTCAGCTCAGCCTGATAGGTTATTCAGCCCAGTAAGTGTAATCTTTTTACTTTGGACTTACATGAGTCAGATAAACTAACTCAAGGCCTAAGTCAGGTCTTACGAGCATTCAGCTCAGCCTGATAAGTTACACTTACTCTTCACTGACTAAGTTCTGTCCTGAGCATGCTTAGTGTACTCAGTAGAAACATCAGCCAATGGTACTTCGGATTGTCTTCAGGATGGATCTTCAAGCTTCGGTCTTCAGCTTCAGTTCAGGCAATCTTCAGCCAGACTGACTCTGACCTTCTTCAGGGCGAGTTGCACTTTAGACTTCAGGCAATTGGGTCGACTCCAATATTCTTCAGTCTTCAACACATTCCCCCTGAACTGAATCCCTAACCTGACTATCCTGAACTAGACAATCCTGACTAACTGTACTTAGGCAAATCATCAGGGGTTTTGGGATCTAATCAAAACACTCAGATTGTCCCAACAATTTCCCCCTTTTTGATGATGCCAAAACCCTTAAGTAAATTCCTAACCATCTATACAATCAACTGACTTAGTCAGTGAAATAAGCTCAGTACCTCCTGACAAACTAGGCACTTAGTCTATAAGATGGAAACAAAGAATGGGTTAGTACAATTCTTGATAGGAATACGGAAAAGTAAATTCAGGAGCCAATAAGAAGTTGTACTCAGGAAAATAAAATAACTTCATTGATAGATCTGAAAGTACATGCATCCTGAAGCTATTACAACATTTTCCTGAACAACTAACCCCTGGCATCTACTCTTCATCCTTATTCCACACAGCAGGAGGAATTTCATACATCTCCAAGACACGGTTCAGGATCTGCTTCATCCTGTTCCGATCACCAACGACCTCGGCAACACGTCCTACCCTGACAACTTCTTCTGATATTGCCTTCCAGTCTAGTTGCTTGGAGGTTCCGAAGAGTGGAGAAGGATACTTGATGAATTTCGGCGGAGCAATCTCTACACCTTCAGTGTCAGTATGTCGGATGATATCGATCCAGAGATCAGGGTGCTCTTGCGCCATCTAGTGGTGGAGAATGACATCTTTGTCTTCATTCAGGTCGTCCCATAACCCCACCACATAGAATAGATATGCCCATCTATTCCGCATTGGAATCCATACCTCCAACATCTCAATCGGAATGAAATCCTCAACAAACTGAAGTGGATGAGGGCCCTGACCCGGATTAACCACCATATTCCTCTGAGTCTTCTTCCAAGATCCAGAAGGCACAGACTTCTTCTTCTGAACCTGCGAAATCAGGTACTCTTGGTTCTCTTTCAGCCTCTGGATCTGACTGAGCAGCGACAACTCCCTCATCTTCGTCTGCTTCTCCGCCTCAGTCATCACCAGCTTCTTTTTCTGAGTGGTTGATCCCGGGTGTAATCCTTCCTCCATCTCAGTATACAGGGACTCCAGGGTAGGATCCTCAGAGGACCTCAACCTCTTTGGATCTGAGCCTTCAGCAGATTCGGCGGCAGAAATGGACCTAGTTCTCTTCTTGTCAGCAGCTTTCAGTTCAGGGAGAAAGATTTTCTTCTTGCCTTTTCCAACAAATTGCTTCTTTCCTTCCCCCTTTTTGGCATCATCTTCGTTGATCCGACCAACGACTTTATCTACTGTCCTGCCAACATCTTGAACTAATCTTCCATTTCCTGCTGCTTGCCCTGAAGTTGTCCGATCTGATTTGCCATTCCCCTCAGACTGGAACTAAGCTCCTTCACTGCGTTATTGTGCTCTGACTTCAGTCTCCCTTCAAAACCCTCCGTCCTGGAGTTCAGAGCCTCATCAATCTCCTTCTTTTCCTGAACGGACATCTCACTCAGCAGCTCTGCTTTCAACTCTCCCTTCAGCTGAGCCATCCTTTCATCAACCAGCTGAGCAACCCTTGCATCCAGTTGTTGCTCTAGAAAGGTGGTTAGCTTCGACTCTTGCTGAGCTTTAACATCGGAGACCATTTGTTTGCAGGCTCTAATGGTCCCCTTTGCTTGCTCAGCCACAGATGTTAACTGTACTGAGTGAGTTATCCCAACCTGACCAAGGAGATCTATCGCAACATTCATGTCCCAAGCCATCTCGTTCTGATCCCGTTCCACCTTCTTCATACGATTATTAGCCAAAGTGGCAGTCAGGTTGAACCGGTTAATTCTCGTATTGTGCACGTTGAGCCGATGGTTGATTCCACTCAGTGTCCGTCCCCAAGCCCATCTCTTCTTAATTGCTCCTCCGGGAATTTTAACGAGAGAACTCAGACCCTCTCGAGAAGCCTCAGCAGCCCCGGGTCCGAGGGGTGCGTCATCGGCCGGTGCACTGATCAAATCAGTCGCACCTTGCTGATCGGTCTCAGCAATCTCAATCACTTCCTTCTCACCCTCCTTCTCCTTCATCTCCACATCATTTCCAGACTGATCCACTTCCTGCGCAACCACCTGATTTTCTCCCTGAGCCTCAGCATGCGGAACTAAAGTCAGTTCCATTCCTTCTCCAGCTCTTTCGGGCTCAGCAATCTGTGCCTCAGGATAAATCCTTCGGACTGTTTTGACAAAGTCAGGAATCTTAATCAGGTGTCTCAGAGAAGTTACCTCAAAGTGGTCAAATAAAGCCGCTTCATCATCAGCCAGTTTTTCCCATCCTCTCATCTCACCCATCTGACCAAGCTCAGGCCAGGTGGCACTCAGAATCATGGCATAGGTGCGGAGTTGCACCACTGCCTCTTTCTGAGCTGGGGAGAGATCAGGGAACCTCTGATCTAACACTTCTGCCGCCCTTCCCCTTGTCACTATCTCAAAGTCAGGTAGCATATTCTCGTCAGGCGCAGGGAATGGCAATGGAGTATCAGCCTGAACTTCTTCAGCTTCCATCCTACCTTCATCACTTTTGCTGCTTTCAGCAGCCTCCACTCTCCTACCTTCATCACCTTTGCTGCTTTTGCTATTGTCAGCAGCAATAGGTTCCCCCTGACCCTCATCAGATTGGACCTCCACGCCCTGATAATCTGAGATAACATTGAGGATTTGATCGTCAGCCTTGTCTTGCTCAAGGACAAATGGCGTTGGATCTGAGGGTGCAACCTACGGAATGGCAGCAATGGGAGCAACCTCTAGTGCAGTCTGAGCAGGTTCCCCCTCCGGAGTTGCTTGCTTGCTCCTCTCTTCCAAAAGCTTCTTCTCTCGCTCGGCTGCGCCGGAATATACGATCTTCAGAGTTTGTTGCTTGGGTTCAGAAGGCTTGGATTTTTCCTCCGCTGGTTTCTGAGGCTGAGGCCCTGAAAGCTTGCTTGCCTGAGCCTTGACTCCTCCAGTCGTGCTCGCCTGAGCCTTCTTTAGAGTCCTCGTTTTCTTCTTCTTTGTACCAGCATAACCGGAAAGAGATCTGAAGAGATCAACCTTCGCTGGAATCTCGAGAGATTGAGCCTGATCAACATCTCCGAGAGTCAGAGTCTCTAAGATCAGAGAGATCTTCGTGCCAAAGTGCATCTTTGCCTCAAAAGTCGCCTGACCCTTCGGTGAGTATTTGATTTTACTGGTCTCAGCCACCAGTAATTGCAGAAAGTACTCCTCCCAGTCAAAAGTGTGCAGAGAGGCATCCTTGATTGCCATCATGATGTACAGCTTCGACCTGGAGATCTGCTCCAATCCTCCAGCAATCCCCATCACTCCCTGACTAGTCAGGTCAAAGACAATTGGTTGTCCTCAGCACGGATTTATTCAACCCTGCCTTCAGAGGAACGTCTCCATCACAGAGAGACTGAAGATAGTCTTTCTCATCACCAACCCCATACACCACTGGACTGCGCCCAGAATGCGGAAGATTGAACAACTCTTTGATCTTCTGCCTTATGTTGATGGTGACCCACTTCCTCGTCATCTCGTCTTCACCATCCTTCCCTTTCACACAAGAAGTCAAGGGAATGCAGGTTTCCCATTCTTGAGTGTCCTTGTTCTGTGCCATCTTCAAGTAAAATGCAGCAACAAGTCAAGGGTGAAGTCTCTGTGGCTTCGCAGTGATGAATCGAAGTAACCCAGCATTTTCAAACAAATCCTTCACGGGCAAAATATCTGGGTGATTAGAAGAGAAATCACCAATTGGTTCCCAGCAAATTTCGTTTCTTAGATGGAAGAGATTTCCAAAGAATGAATCAACTGAAGGTGAGGCCATGATCAAGATTTGAAGATATGAAGATATGAAGGAAAGCAGTTAGCAGAGAGAAATATAGCAAGGAAAAGATTTGAGTGCGTAAAGGTCGCAATGACAAACACTTTCCCTATTTATACAAAAATCCAGTTTTAATCGGACGGCTCAGAAAACGTGACTTATGGAATTCAATGGTTAAGATTAAAATGACTAAAATGCGTGGATGCGGATTTAGCCTTTTCGGTTTTCAAAGTTAATGATTCAAAAACTTTATCGGAAATCGTTCCCGCCCACTTTACATTAAATGCGCGTCAGAGCATGTCCGTATTTAATTCAAATAATTGCATTAAATAATAACTGAATAATAAATGAATGGTTGAGATTAAATGACAAAAAGATTTGATTTGACAATACGGCAAACAATATCAAGGATGATGCAAGCAAGATATGATGACTGAAAATAAATCAGGAAACATACCAGTCAGTCAGATTTTGTTATCTGACTGATACCACATTTGACCTATCAGGGTGACAAGCCCTGAATTCAGTGTCCTGAATCTTAGTCAGTCTATACTGATCATCCTTTCATATTGAATGTTCCCCCTTCAACCATTCACCTTCTCTATACTTAACTTCCATCCTGATCCTGAGTTAGTCATTTCCCCTGACCTTATGCATTCTGAACCGAGATTCAGATTGAATCTCCTAAGCCTGGGTCAAGGAGTCCTAACTCTACTGACAACTCAACAAACCTGGTTTCAGGCAAAGCCTTAGTCAGGATGTCAGCTCTCTGCTTGTCAGTAGAGATCCTCTCCATCCTTATATCCTTCTTCTCAACATGATCTCTTATAAAGTGATGCCTGATGTCTACATGCTTACACCTTGTGTGTAAGACTGGGTTTTGGGATATGGCAATGGCACTATTATTGTCACAATAAATTGGGACATCAGTGACCTCAATTTGGTAGTCTCTCAGTTGTTGCTTCAACCAAAGGATTTGGGAACAACAACTGTCTGCCGCCATATACTCAGCCTCAGTAGTAGACGTTGCAACACTTATTTGTTTCTTAGAGAACCAAGAGATCAGTTTACTCCCTAGAAACTGACATGTGCCTGCAGTTGATTTCCTATCAAGCCTACAACCTCCATAATCAGATCAGAATAGCCAGTCAGTTCTAGGTTGTCATCAGAGGGATAACAAAGTCCTAAATTGATTGTACCCTTCAGGTATTTCAGTATCTTTTTGGCACACCAAGGCTTTTAGTATCCAAGGTAGAACAAGGTCTCTCTAGATGACTTTTCTTCGGATCAGACTGATACCTTGCATAAACTCCGACTGCATAGGTGATGTCAGGATGGCTTGCAGTCAGGTACAATAAAGATCCAATCAGTGCCCTATATTCAGTCTGATTCACTGAGGTCCCCTCCTTGTCAGGATCTAGCTTCTCATTTGTGTTCATGGGAATACGTGAGACTTTGCTGGTCTGAACTCCAAATTTCTGAATCAAGTCCCTCGCATACTTGGACTGGTTTATGAAAATTCTGGAGTCAGTCTGCCTGATCTGAAGACCTAGAAAGAAGTTCATCTCTCCCATCATTGACATCTCAAACTTCCCCGTCATCAACTTGGAGAATTTCTCACAAAGCTTCAGGTTCGATGATCCAAATATTATGTCATCCACATAAATCTGAACCAAGAGAATGTCCTCCCCTTCGGATATCCGGAAGAGGGTCCTGTCCACTGCTCCTTTTACAAAGCCGTGGTCTATCAGGAATTGGGAGAGTGTATCATACCAAGCTCTCGGAGCTTGCTTCAGACCATAGAGAGCTTTTTTCAGGTGATATACCTTGTTACCAACTTCGAACCCTGGAGGTTGTTCCACATAAACCTCCTCGTTCAGTACACCATTCAGAAAAGTGCTCTTCACGTCCATCTGATACACTTTGAACTTCTTGAATGTTGCATAAGCCAGAAACAGCCTGATTGCTTCTAACCTTACGACCGGAGCAAAGGTCTCATCATAGTCGATCCCTTCGGCCTGAGAGTAACCCTTCGCCACTAGTCTGGCCTTATTTCTGACAACGACATTCTTCTCATCCCTC
Organism: Prunella vulgaris; assembly: GCA_026898435.1. Taxonomy (NCBI): domain Eukaryota; kingdom Viridiplantae; phylum Streptophyta; class Magnoliopsida; order Lamiales; family Lamiaceae; genus Prunella; species Prunella vulgaris. Next base: position 29,823 of record JAPKLY010000815.1, on the reverse strand, counting down.
TTGTTCTTGAAGACCCACATGGTGCCAATAACATGTTGACGCCTAGGTCTCTCAACTAACTCCCAAACCTGATTCCGCTCAAACTGATTGAGTTCATCCTGTATGGCTAGGATCCAATTGGGGTCAGCAAGAGCTTCTTCTATGCTCTTAGGTTCCTGATCGCTCAGGAAACAACAAAACATAGCACTCTCGCCAAAGGACAACCTCGTCCTGACCCCCTCATTGATATCACCAATGATATCAGTCAATGAGTGATCATCTAGCCACCACCTCCGGCTTACGGCTGCGCTGGGAGCTGCTGACGTTCCCTCGCCTGATCCTGAAATGTTAGCTTCGACAATAATAGGCAAAGAATAGGAACGAGCAAGAACAGGGGACACTGAGTCATTCCCTGAGGGTTGTACAATATCAGGGACATTGTTTCCCCCTACAGAGTTGGACTCAGTAACTGTCTCAGGTGCAGAAGCATCATCACCGACAGTACGTACCTCAGGTTGAGTCTGTGCCTCCGTCTGAGACTCAACATTCTTCGAGGCTGGGGCTTGCTGAGGGTTGGCCTGAGGTCCATCCTGATCGTCATCATCATCCCATCCCTTGGGAGCATTCACGAAATTGACCTTGAACTCAGGATTCTTCAGGCTCAGTCTTGTCACCCTCTTGGTAACCCCCTCAGTGTCAGGACTCGGAACCTGTTTTCTACGCACTGATGCAGTCTCATCACACACAACATGGGGTGTTTCCTCCACACAAAGGGTCCGACAGTTATACACCCTGAAAGCTTTACTGACTGAGGAGTATCCTAAGAACACTCCCTCATCAGACTTGCTATCAAAGGCTTGAAGCTGGTCTTTCCCATTGTTAAGGATGAAACACTTACACCCAAAAATATGGAAATAGGAGTTGCGATGCTTCCTTTTATTCCACGTTTCATAGGGTGTCTGAGTATGTTGTTTGTTCAGCATAGATCGGTTCTGAGTGTAGCAAGCAGTGTTGATTGCTTCAGCCCAGTACTTCTTGGGCAGTCCTGACTCAGCCAACATGGTCCGGGCAGCTTCTTTCAGGGTTCGGTTCCTTCTCTCAGCTACCCCATTCTGCTGAGGGGTCCTGGCTACAGAAGTCTCATGAGCAATACCAAGGTCAGTACAAAAATCAGTTATAATTGAGTTAATAAACTCAGTTCCCCAATCTGATCTGATCCTGACGATGCTCTGACCCTATTCAGTACTCAATTTCTTGAGTAACTCCGGAAGCTTGACCTGAGTCTCCTTCTTGTTCAGCAAGAAAATAACCCAAGTGTTCCTGGAATAATCATCAACAACAACAAGGGTATATTTCCTACCATTCATGCTGACAGGAGTAATCGGACCAAAGAGATCCATGTGCAGGAGCTGAAGCACTCTGTCAGTTGAGAAGGCATCTTTCTCCTTGAATGAAGCTTTAGTTTGCTTGCCTTCCTGACATGTTCCGCACACGTGGTCTTTGCTAAAAACTTCATTAGGTAGACCTTCTACAAGAGAAAGTCGAGAGATTTTGTTAATAATCTTGAAGTTTAAGTGACTCAGGCTTTTATGCCAAAGCCAACTGAGCTCAGATGAGCTCTTAGCGACTAAACAAGTTTTAGGAGAACTACTCTAAAAGTCAGCAAAATATATGTTTCCTCTCCTGACACCTGTAATCAGCCTACAGTGTAGATTTGTCTTTCACAAGGCATATGTTAGATGTAAATTCTACACTATAACCACGGTCACAAAACTGACTGACCGAAAGCAGGTTATGCCTAAGACCCTCAACATAGGATACATTAAGCACTCTCACAGAACCAACAACAAGGGTACCGAATCCTCTGGTGAAACCCTTAGAGTTATCACCAAAGGTTACCTGCGGGCCTTCCTGAGCTACGTAGTCCTGAAGGAGATCACGAAATTCGGTCATGTGCTCTAACACGCTCAGTCAAGTTTCCGAATACTCAGAAAAATGCTCAAACACGTCAGTCAGGAAGATCTTGAATTACTCAGCAAAACTGATAGTCCGCAGGGGCCGCAGGGACAAGTCAGTAATGGAGTCAGATAGGCTGAGTGTGAGTAATGTGCTCAGACGCTCAGTAGAGATAACAAACCTACTGACTGCTCGGAAGCAAGTCAGTTGGACTACTATCTCAGTAAGCTAGAGTACGTGCGAAATGTAAGCCTTTAGTTTCTACTCATTTTAGTTTCTGAAAATGTTTTCACTGAGTTTGCTTAGTAAATGGTGGTTAAGGCTGGTGCACAGTTTTACTGATCAGGATGAAGAATCAGTCCTGATAGTTTTTCAAAACAATGCAGAATGCTCAGTTTAATATGATGACAATTATGATCCTGAACAAGAATGTAAATCAGCACACAAGGGTCTTTTTAACGTGGTTCGGAGATAACCAACTCCTACGTCCACGACCTGATTTAACAGGAAGCTACCCTCAAAACCCCTGAGGATAGGTACTTGGTTTTTACGTGCCAAGGGACACGAATAGCCAACTTCCTCTCTTAGGAACTGACCCGTGGGCGTTTTACAAGTCTCAGTCCTTCTAACCAACCAATCTCACACCCTGAGTGGTTTAGTATTCTTGGTTTCCAACTAAGGATAGCTCTAGCAATACAAAGCAGTGTTAAAGATTAGAGCTATCAAACTAAGCAAATACAGAGTGAATACTACTACAACACTAGGAAAATTTAATTGCAGAGTGTTGTTCAAAGTATGCTTTGAGTGCTGGATTCTTGGGAGCTTTCGCTTGGAAATTTCCCGTTAGCCTTGAATGGGGGCAATGCTCTCTGTATTTATAGGAGAGATTTGAAATAAATCCGTTGGAGGAGATCCACCCAAATCTTCCTATTTTAGGGTGGTTGCAGGCTATATGTACTAGATGACCTTTTTCCCATGCTTAATCTGGAAAAATCTGTCCCACCGCCTGCAACTCTGAGATGCATTAAATGCCGCATTAACTGCTTCGCAGACTCCGTACATGTGTGTCGATAGGCGATTGGCTCTCCGTACAAATGGCTAGTTGATCGTCTGACACTTGTCCTTCCTCGTACATTCAAAGCTCCGAGTTTCTTGTCATTTACTCAGCATGAATGTTTGTCTTTATTGGAGTCCACTGACATTCTCTTTGTCTCTCAGGTGTTAACATAAATGTTAATTGTCCCATAGCATAAATAACCTTTTTGCTTTGGACTTACATGGATCAGGTAAACTGACTCAAGGCCTAAGTCAGGTCTTACGAGCATTCAGCTCAGCCTGATAGGTTATTCAGCCCAGTAAGTGTAATCTTTTTGCTTTGGACTTACATGAGTCAGATAAACTGACTCAAGGCCTAAGTCAGGTCTTACGAGCATTCAGCTCAGCCTGATAGGTTACACTTACTCTTCACTGACTAAGTTCTATCCTGAGCATGCTTAGTGTACTCAGTAGAAACATCAGCCAATTGTACTCTGGATTGTCTTCAGGATGGATCTTCAAGCTTCGGTCTTCAGCTTCAGTTCAGGCAATCTTCAGCAAGACTGACTCTGATCTTCTTCAGGGCGAGTTGCACTTCAGACTTCAGGCAATTGGGTCGACTCCAATATTCTTCAGTCTTCAACACGTTCCCCCTGAACTGAATCTCTAACCTGACTATCCTGAACTAGACAATCCTAACTAACTGTACTTAGGCAAATCATCAGGGGTTTTGGGATCTAATCAAAACTCAGATTGTCCCAACAGGCAGGAATAATACTGATATCACAAGAAGTATCACAGATTGAACTACTTAAAAAGGGATAAATGTGTTCATGAAATACCACATTTCTAGAAATAAATATCTTTCCTGTGAATAAATCAAGTGATCTATAACCTTTACTCCAAAAGGATATCAATAAAAATACATTTTGTGGCTCTAAAATCAAACTAATGAGCTATGAGTATACTTGCAGAACATAAACAATAAAAAAATTTCAAGTAAGAGTAATCTAAGTAATTTGTTGTTTAAAACCTCAAAAGGTATTTTGTTATTAATAACTGATGAAGGAATTCTATTAACCAAAAGTGCTCTAGTTTTAACCATAGAAACTCCATAAATTTAAAGGTAGCATAGATTGAAATAATAAGGATCCTGCAATTTGTAACAAGTGTTGATGTTTTCTCTCAATTAATCCATTTTATTGAGGTGTTTCTACAATGCAAAATACCTAGATTATTATAAAATTCAGAAAGAAAGAACTCAAATCCATTATTACTTCTTAGCAATTTAATTTTTAATACCAAACTGAATATTGACCGTATTTGAGAAATTTCCTTAGCCTACTTTGACATCATTCTTAATTTTTAATAAATATATTCAAGTACATCTATTAAAATTATTAACAATAGTTAGAAGATATTTTTGACCAGAAATGGATTCTATAAAAAAGGAACCCCACGCATCACAATATATCAAATCAAATATAGAACAGATACAGAAGTGCAAATTAGAAAATCATAAACTCATAGGTCATATATTATATTAAAATAAAATTTGCTAGATACACTACAAGAAAATTGATCTTTAATGACAAAAATTATATCATTATAACTTTTCAAGTTAAAATTCTTTATTGACAGATTCTATCATTAAAAATCATTTTCCTCTCACTAAAAAATTTTAACTAGAAATGCAGTAATGACAGGATTTTTTTGTAGTGACATATGAATGAATGAATTCAAGTTTGAGTAAGTCTATTATGCACTAAGTACGTCATGCAAATCAAGTACATTTTTTAAAATTATTCCTATTATTACCAAAAATTTACTTTAATGTGGTGTATCCAAACACTACGCCTTCAAATTTTTTATCTAAACTAAACAAAGCCATATTCTCCAAAAGATATTTGGAATTCAAGATTGGATATTTAAAGGAATAACATCATTTTCGTCTACACTTTTTTTTTTTTCAATTACTTTATTTCTATTTCTATACTTTTGCTGCTGCACTTCTATTTTCACAAACCTACGCCCCTTTAGCAATAGGCAGAAGACCCAAAACAAAGCCAAGAACATGGAAGTACAAAAAATATGCATGTTTACCTTTTCAAATGAATTTGATCAGAATAGCGATCAATACAGAAATCACCACCAGTCAAAAACAGTAAAGAGAGCGTTAAGGCTTAAAAAGGGTGATCTCTACTGGTAATCTGAATACCAAATGAAGAAAAAATTGAGTCATTTCTTATTACATTAAACAGAAACCTTACAGCAACTTGTTACAGAATTTAGAGAAACCCCGAAATATATAGGCCCAGAATCGATTATATAAGGAGATGCATTCTTGTAGTTGCACCAGCGAAACTCATTTCTTTGATAAGTAGTCCTGGTCACCAAAATTCTTGCACCACATTTGGGAGGGAATTGGACGAACTGGATAATGTGGACGTTGCTGCAGCATAGGGTTAAGATAGTTTGTCAGGAAACAAGCATTTGCTGATAACATGTTATGACCAACAATTATATATATAAATAAAGAAAAAAATTCTGATGACAAGTAGTTTGACAGTGAAATACACATTCCAAACGACCCATATAGTCAACTCACATATTTTTTCTGTTTTCTAATCTTCAGGGCATTTGACATTCCCTCTATAGTCCATTTTGGCAGAATTCCAAGAACTTTCATAGATGTGCATCACAAGCAAAAACTCTCGTTTCATATTTCAAAGGTAGCAGAAGAGGTAACCTGAGCATTTTTATCCAAATATCCATTTTCTCCTTTTCTTCTTCTTTTTCTTTTAAAAGAATTTTGTAAAAACTAAAAAGATAAAACAGAATCAGTCCTCATGATTTCAGCGTGGAGAGTACATAATTAAGAACTTGGTGAACCTCACCTATTTGTGGGTCAAGTCAAACTGAATGCTATAAGTTAAAACACACTAGGGCACGACTAATTGACAGATTATGTGACTTCACGAATCAAATAATTGAAATCCTCAATTAGATCTTTCGCAATCTTGAGTTGAGAAGTTACAAGAATTGATTGCATTCAAATTAGTAGTCATTCTAAGAATTCATCTATTAACTTTCAATGGAATCTTTAATAATGGATTTAACCTAATGGGATTTCCACCAATGATAGATATTGAAGTGCAGTAAAACACCTTCAATAAATATCTAAAGCATGTTACGTTAACGACCAGGAGTAACAACACAAATATTAGTCTGGCCGTTGCTATAGGAGTTTCTGGAGAGTAATAACCAAGTTTGATGGAAATGTATCTCAGTACTTAGCATGTATTCTACAGCAAGCAACATATGAAACAATTTGGCTCTGATGTAGGCTTTTTTAAAACCAGGTCTTCTCATTTGATGCTTGTTCAATTGTATCCAGTCCGACTATTGCAATCTAAATCGACGGGCTATTTGCAATAAAGTGCACACCAACTTAACCAAAAAGCTGAAGCCATAAAGCGTTGTAACCATATGTATCATTTCATGAAGAAATAATTTACATTACAAATGTTAGCAATTATGTAGAGCAACTGATATCTACAAACGAAAAATGAACCATCTATAGGACAATGTTCCCCGCGAGCTTAGCCATAACCAGAGGCAAAGAGTCTAGATATAGGTATAACTAGGGAAAGAGAGCTATGAGACAGCATGATTCTTCAATTCCTTAATAAATACTATTGTAAGTTTTTCTTTCTGAGATGTAATTTCTATCTTGTAGTGATCAATAACACAAAAGTTATTGAGATCATTTTTTAACTTTTATGCCTATAAGGAAAAAAAAAATTATATATTGGCTCAGAACTAGTGAGAATGCAAACCCTCAATTTTCTCCTTCCATCTTTATTATAATTATCGTTTTAGTAAATATTTAAGCTCAGACTACTCCAGTTCCTACGCCTATCTAGAAATTTATAAGGAAGAAATTTGTAAAAACAAAAGATTTCCCCAAAAATCTAAGATAAAACTGCGGTTTTCAATCCCCGGTTTCCAGTGGCCCTCCTAATCCCACCAAAAGTGATGTGATTCCTTATAACCCTTAACCATATGGACCATATCAAGTTATCAACTATAAACAATTCCAACCATCAAATTTCCAGAAATGTAAGGATTTATGCTACCATATCATCAGTTAGACTAAATTAAAAGAGAAGAGAAAAATCCATTGCTGAGAAATCGACCGAGAATGCCGCAGGGAAAACCTCAAAATTTTAAAACAAGCACAGGCGCAAGGGGTGTGGGCGCACCTCGAGCTCGGCGGATTTCATGGCGATGGGAATGCAGACCAGGAAGATACCGAACATGGCAAAAGCGGTGTTGCGCTTCCAGTGCACGGGGCGACAGTTGGGCCCACCCGTTAAGCTCCACACTTTGCTCCTAAAATCTCCGCCGTGGTGCTCAGCTCCTCCGCCATCTAGAATTCTGATTCAGTTAACGGGGACTGCAGAGTTTTGCGATAAAAAATATGTAAGCGATCGCTTCTGTTCGATAATCCGATGTAACAACTAACAAGGGCTTCGTTTGAAAAAATAACGAGAGCAGAGTAAAAAAATATTAAAAATAATAATAAAGAAATGAATAAGTAATTTTTTAAAAAAAGATAAAAACATAAATAAGTAATATATAGTGAAACTGATAAAAATGGTAAAATGAACAATTTATAATGGGACGGAGGAAGTATTATGTTTGTTATTGTCAATGATGAAAATATCCCGATATTTCCCCGATATGTCCACGATATATCGATTTTTCGTAGTCACCGATATCGATATTGGGTAGAAACGATATTTTCATAATATTCATTAAAAAAATTAAAAAAATCGATAAATATCGGTTTGTAATATCGATAAATAAGTATACAAATAGTTCTATTATTTAAATATTTAATAAATATTTAAATATTTAATTAGATTTACTATATATCATCATCATTCATAATTGAAGATATTTAATTGGATTTATATATAATTAGAAATAATTATTGATTGAAATAAGAATATGACTTTTAGAATAATTATTTCAATTATGTATTACTATAATTAAATTAACAAAACAATTAGCTAATCAATTAATAAGTTTATTATGATATAAATTTCATATTATAAGTACTAATTTTGTGCACTTATAACGGTGATTTCAAATAAGTATGAAATTTGTAATTAATGCAATTGATGTATAAAGATTAACAATAAGTCTTGATTTTAAAAAAACAATAATAATAGTTTTAGGTGTTTTTTTAATTATTTTTTATGACAATTGTAACGGAAATTGACTATGAACATGATTAAATGATATTAATATAAAAAAAAGTAATAATAATAGTTGTACATGAAAAATCATTACATTCAAGTGCAATTTCCCATCATCCAAAATATAAAAAAAATAAAAATTGTTTGGTCAATGAATTTGATTTTTAAAGGGAGAATTGCAGAGACGAAATCCGGTTAGTATATGGGACATCATTGTCTGTAAACATGTCTTCTTCTTATTTGGCGACACCCTCCTATGAACTGCAACAATTGTAGTGAAGTGAGAATCACAGAGATAAAATTCGGGTAGTATATGAGACATCATTGTCTATCAACATGTCTTGTCCTTATTTGGGAACATTCTTCTGTGATGATACGATGTGCATGAGAGGTAAATATTTTTTTTGCTAGGAAAAAATCTAATCAATTCACGTATACAAACACAAAATTAGTCATATTCATTGACCAAAGTAAACCGTAAAAATTAAAGAGATTGAGAGAAAACTTTTGATTTTCTTATTCTTTGATAAAAAATTTCAACGGTCAAATTATAGAAGAAGGGGTCTAAAGTGAAACTCTCAGGAGTACTAATTAAGACTTCTAAAATAAAGAGGCAAGACAGAGTACTCAAGCATTACCTCATTTAGAATGAAGATGAATTTGATTCATTCAACTTTGCAAGCTTGGCGTGCTGAATGATGAAATCTTGTATCAGTTGGGTTATATTGTGCAGAGAAAAGAAAAATGTTTGTGTGAGGTAAATTGATAATTGAGATAGGTTATTTATAGATGGGAAGATTATAACGGATTCGTTTATTAAGACATACCATATAAAATAAACAGATAATCGGACGGTTGAGATAAAAATTAAAAAAACGATCTACGGCCCAAATGAAATGGCGCCAAAACTATAAAAGGTAAAAGTATTGCTATTATATATTTATAGATGTTGTTTTCTTTACATATATTCATTTGTTTTGTGTAGAAATAACATTTTTTTCATACAATCTAATAATAAATGTGTGTTACTACAAAAAATATTATTTTTTTCATAAATACTTATGAGAAAATAATATATTTTCTTATAGTAACACACATATTGCTTTTGTGTTATATGAAAAATTATTTATTATATAAAAATAAATGAATATATATATATATAAAGAACAACATTTCATAAGATTGTAACACACATTTGCTAAGATTGTAACACACATTTGCTCTAATAGTAACATATATTTGCTCCCCCAATTTGTGTTACAATATGGCAAATGTGTGTTACAATATGGGCAAATACGTGTTACTGTAAGAGAAAATTTACTTTTATAAGAATAAGTATGTGTTTTTTAATTTAATCATCATTCCTTTAAATCTATGTATATTGATTCATATATTAATACACTTTTTTACTATTTTATATGTGTTATTATATAAAAAATAATTATTTCTATACAAATAAATAAATATTTATGAAAAACCAATATGTTTTCTTATAGTAATACACATTATTTTTCTCTTATATTATGTTAAAAACTATTTATTCTATAAAAACAAATTAATATATGCAAAATAACAATATTTTATAAGATTGTAACACACATTTGCTCTAATAGTAACACATATTTGCTCCCTCAATTTGTGTTACAATATGGCAAATGTGTGTTACAATATGGGCAAATACGTGTTACTGTAAGAGAAAATGTACTTTTATAAGAATAAGTATGTGTTTTTTAATTTAATCACCATTCCTTTAAATTTAGGTATATTGATTCATATATTAATACACTTTTTTACTATTTTATATGTGTTATTATATAAAAAATAATTATTTCTATACAAATAAATAAATTTTTATGAAAAACCAATGTTTTCTTATAGTAACACACATGATTTTTCTCTTAAATTATGTTAAAAACTATTTATTCTATAAAAACAAATGAATATATGCAAAATAACAACTTTTTATAAGATTGTAACACACATTTGCTATAATAGTAACATATATTTGCTCCCCAGTTTATGTTACTATTTGGAAAAACGTGTGTTATTATAGGATAAAATATATTTTCTTATTTAAAATTAATTTCTTATTTTTATTATTTATAATATATTCTCTAATTAAATAACAATAAAAAATTTATGTATGCAAATAAAAAAATAAAAAAAGAATTCTGAATTAATTAATAAATCTCCTCACAGCCTTTTATTTCTTTATGTGATCCATGATGTTTGTAAGCCACCGCCGAAATTGTTAATTGTAATTGCAGGTCTACTGCTGAAATAATTGTTTTCTTTTTTAAGCCACCACCGAAATTGCCCGTGAATTTGGTGGGTATGAATATGACTCATTTAATAATATGATATCGTTTCACACCGTGAAACGTTTCATATAAGTTTTTGTGTAGGAAAAATAATGAAATGTTGGTACGTAATTTCCCTTACTTCAACCTTTTTTTGTATATTCTTCCACTTTTGTAATTGTTAATTCAGCTTGCGTATACCACGCCATCAATTACATGTAACTAAGAACTTGAAACTGGGCGGACCTAAGAACTTATAAAATTAATTGACAAACATCATACTGTCCCAAAATTAATTTAATTTAATTTAAAAGGTTAACAAGTCTAAATATATTATCATCTCATGAGCATTTTCACTATATAAAATTTTACAAAGTAAACAAACTAAAATCCAAATTTATATTTACAATTATGCATACAAAATTTTTGGGACGATTGGAATACGATATTATATGTTTCTATATACATAACATTTATAAAGAGTACAGAGCGACTTCACAAATGAAAATGAGAATGATTCTATGTCGAAGGATAAGTCATAAGCAAAGAAATTGGAAATAGTAATTCATGTGGAACAAAATCAAAATATTTACATGACCAACATGATCAAAATGAGTAATCTATGTGCACCAAGTTCAAAACGAAGATAAGTTATAGAATTTAATGATTACTGATAGAGTCAAAAAATACTCGTCCAGCAAACTAAATGAATAAGATCGATGTTATTAAATCAATACCTGTCATCCTCTGCAATTGGTTAAGCAATGATCCACCTTCTACCTTCTTGCTATGTTCTTCTGACCGCCTACGCTTTCCTCCTTGGAGATCTGCACAAAATCGAGCCGGAAAGGATTTCGGCGTCGATCCTCCGACGCTCAAGTAAGTCCCGGAAAATTCCTCAACGTGACCAGAATAAGAATATAAGAGTGTGTTTTTATAAAATGTGTCATAAGGAATGAAAAAGAGAGAGAGAAAACTATTTATACCCTCTCCTTTGGCAAGAGGGGTATGATGGTCCTTTCCTCTGCTTCGGGACCACTACTAACGGCTCCCAGTTAGTGGAGCAATGCGACATAAAGGTAGTACCAATAGTACCATACGTGACACTCTCCTATTGGTGGAAAGTACAATTTTATTCCCTCATCCGATTCGGATAGATATGTGCACCTAGGTCATAGGTTTCGATGATAGTGACAGGGATTTCTTTTCTTCTATGTGCTCTGAGCATAGATAGTCAACTTACCAGAGGTTAGACCTCAGAAGTGAGAGGGAGGGATCCTCCTTTAACCAGTCGCCTCTCGATAACGAGCAAAGTTCTCTGCACTTTGGCAGAGGAATGAGTCCAAAGGACAGAGCTTAGAAATCTTCCGTTCTCTAAGGTGAACATTCTCTCTGCCCAATGCTTTATTAAACCATTGGAGCCTCGAGGTCCATATTAATTCTTAAGATTTTATATTTGGTCGGTGACCTCTGAGATCACACATATCCACGCCCTATCAATTACATTTTAAGATATTACTGATTATTTTAGGGGAGTGAGTCTCTTGTGCATCAGGTGCATCGTGCAATTCAAGTGTATTTTAAAAAGTTGCAAAATTTATTACTGAAAAGTTATACAAATTATTACTGAAAAGTTACACCATTAAAGATACATTTTTTAGTAATAACATGTGTAACTTTTTAGTAGTATTTAGTGTAACTTTTTAATAAAAATGAACTTGAGTTACACGGTGTAACTGGTGCATACAAGACTAAGTCTTTTTAGGGGTATTGCTATTTACTAATTAAAATATATTTTTTTTTATCAAAATTCGGGTGCATATCTTTTGAACTTGAGGAGTAAATTGACCTGAAAATTAAGGTTCACAAGTTTGGAAGAATATTATAAAGATGGCTTCATGCCTAAGAAAGGTATAGATACTTTAACTTACCCTACTAATTACACATAAGAATCAATAGATGGCTTCAAGCCGTAAGATACTTTAACTTTCCCTACTAATTATGAACACGTAAGAATATTTCAACATTCACACCTTTTGCACTCATAAGTCATAACATAAAATTGCTATATCCACATAAGAATCAATAGATGGCTTCAAGCCTACGAAAGGTAGAGATGCTTTGACTTTTTAAGTTTCCCTACTAATTATGTACACACCTAGGAATAT
>JAPKLY010000815.1:0-17108 GCA_026898435.1 Prunella vulgaris | reverse complement strand
TTGACTTTTTAAGTTTCCCTACTAATTATGTACACACCTAGGAATATTTCAACATTCACACCTTTTCACTCGATCTCATAATATAAAATTACTCCATCCAGACTTCTCCCTAATGCTCTCTCTCTCTCTCTCTCAAACCAAGGGAGAAATTATGCTGTCCTGTGAAATAACATCCGAAGGTTTTTATTGTTATATTTTGGGTATGTGTCCTGTGAGACTAACTAGTTCATTTTATAAACTTGATACCATTAGAAGTTTTCAGTGATAACATTACACACATTCATCGGTATCATAATATTTTGGGTGACTTACATATTGGTTTAAAAAAGTAACTATATTTATAAATTGGTTCATAATTTCTGCACAGAAGTATAATTTTTTTCTGCACAGAAGCATATTTTTTTCTGCACAGAAACCCATTTGTAATTTATGTCAATTTTGTAAACTATTTTGTAATTTTCTCTAATATTTTATACCGTGATTTTAGCTTATATATCTAATGGTATTAGGAAATGCATGTAATGATATCTTTTAATGCTTCCAGTGGTATCATTTTTATACTATAAAACTTGTTCATATAAGATTTTGTATATTTTTAAGCGGAAATAATTTTCATAGAAAAAACCGTTGAAAACTATTAGTTTATTTATATGAATTAATATAATTCATATGGGAACAAATACATATTTATATATTCAAAAAAACAATATTTTTTAGTAATATATTAATCTGCTCCAATGTGTTGGTTATAATTAATATGCTTTAATGTGTTGGTTATATTCTGCTCTGATTCTCATGATGCTCAAACTCTTATGTTGCTTGATTGATGAAAATGTTGTGTTTGTTAGTGTGGTTTTATCTGTTTTAATTAATGTCACCACTAGGGGTTTAATCTTGGTTTAATTAGGAGAATTGATTTGGGCTTCTTTTTTTTTTTACCATGTGATAATATTATTTCGAGGGTTCCAAACGTTACACTTGCAATTATGAACCAATTGATCAACATTATAGCTCTCCTATATCCACTTGCAAAGACTGTATTGCCCTGAAAACCCCTAAGTTATTCACATTAGTGTCAGGTGAATTAGTTGTCTAACACATTAGTTGGATGTTAAATCCATCTGACGATGCAACAATGATCATGGTTTACTAATACGAGGTTTTGCATTGTCTTATTGAATTATGATGTCTTTACTTGCACCTTCTAGCCACTTTACCTTAATTGTTTGTATGATCTGATTGGCATGAATGAGTTTGTGTAAGTAAAAAGAAAAGAATACATGACCTACATGATGAATACTATGTTATGAACTGCTGCCGTAGAAATTGTTTGCCCACTTCTTTTGTGATTGTGTTAATAGGAGTAGTTTAAAAAATATTTGATCCGATGAAGAATATCAAAGGCATTGTATTCAAGGGTGCAAATGGCGCTTGAATGTCGAGTGCCGCCAAGCGCCAAAACCGCCTAGACGGTGTCTAGGCGCCGCCTTGGCGATGCCAAGGTTTTTCTGTTTTATTTTTTATTAATATTAATTTTTTCCTAAACTTATATTAATATAAAATATACATTATAGATAAATTATAAATTTAAAACATAATTAATAACTATCACAAAATATAAAAAGTCAACAAAATGTTAAAAACTATCATAATACGATATAGAACGAATAAATTATGTAGTTCAATTAAACTTGGGAAATTGCCCCTCCCATACACAAGAATCATTACTTTTTCCCTCAGCACACTTTACAAAAATAATTTAATGGTAGCTCTTTATTAGATGTTATTAGGCAAATACCCCTACTTGGTCAAAAACCTGAGCCCCTATGAACGCAGAATGTGTAAACGACCATATCATGTATCAATAGTCAAATACTCCCTCCGTCCGCGAAATTTATGCTCACATTTTTGCACGTGGTTTAATGCAATATGTCGGAGGGTATTACGGGATATTGTGAGGTCCGTTTTGAGTAAAGAAAGTATTTATGGAAAGTACATATGATATACTTTTCATAAATATTCTCTTTATTCAAAACGGACCTCACAATATCCCGTAATACCCTATGACATATTGCATTAAACCACGTGCAAAAATGTGAGCATAAATTTCGTGGACGGAGGTAGTATTTCATAATTCAAAATTTTGAATTTTCTTCCTTCTCCGATACTCCGCCGCTGCTCATATACCATTTTGCAGAGATGAAGATGTATGAGACGTTGCTACTGAGGAAATCAATATATATTTTTCTAGGGGAGATTCCGAATAATAGTGTTATCTGGTCAGTGTGTGCCTATTTACTGAGCTATTTGGTGCCCTAATTTCAAAAATTCAAATTTTTTAAAGTGGCAGTTTGTGGTTTTGTTTGGTGACCATCTCGATTTCCGGCGAGTGATAGACATTTTCGGCGGATGTTTTGCGACTGAGGCGTGCTGCGGTTGTTGATTTCCATTTGCGACGGTGTCCGGTGTGAATTTGATTTGGCGTTGATTGTCGACTGAGCGACGCGCAGACGGTTTCCAAAATTAGAGACGGTTGTGGACGAGAGGTAGCAAAGGAGGAGGTTGAGATGCGAACGGCGCGGCGTCGAGGAGCTGCAGGTGCGGCGAATTGTGAATTTGCAGGTTCTTGCGGCGATAAGGCGTGGGTTTTAGATTGGTGTCGAATGAAACAGAGGTGGAGAACGGCTGTGCACACACATCCCCCCTCTCTGTCTTGGGTTTTAGATTGGTGGGTTTTAAGAGAATTTATTAGCTCAGTGAAATACTCTGAATTTTTCTCAGCAAGAACCTCTATTCCTTGCTAGATCCAATAATAGCTTCTTCTTCAAGCAGATATGCATTTCTGCTCTTCTTCAATGTGGTTTCAAATTTTTTCTTGACGTTTCGGTTTCTTTTTTTCCACTTCATTCTTTCTTTCTTTTTCATTTTGTTCTCCAGAACTTGTGGTTGTTTTTCTTGTTTTCTATATTTATTCTCCATCTTTTAATTTGAATATTTTATTCACGCTCAATTGTGGTATTCTGTTTTTATAGCAAAATAAATTTATTTCCTAAAATAACAAATTTATGTTGATATGGTAATATAATTTTCAATACTTTAATTGTGTTACAATTTGAGAGCAATTTTCTGTTAAGATTGCAAATATGTGTTACCTATAATAACACAGACCTGTAAATCAGTCTTTATTTTTCCTTTTTACTTAGTATAATTAATTATAATTATATAATTGTTAAGAAATTAAGTGTAGTATTTATTATATTTATGAAATAGTAGTTAATTATAAAGCTAGATATATGCATACATAGTTAATTTTCTCTCATTATTTTATAATTTTTGGAATATTTAACCGTTTAATTCAAATTAACTGAACACTCATAAGTTCAAAAAAAGATATGTAAAACCTAAATTTTTATAAATATTGTTCAAATCTATTGATTCAGCAATATAAGTAAAGGTGTTAATAGATCCCCATTCATCATAAGTAAAAAATTAATTACATTAAATTTCACATCAACTTATAAGTGCAAAAAAATTAGTAAAAAATCAAAATAAATAATTACATTAAATTTCACATCAACTTATAAGTGCAAAAAAATTAGGAAAACATCAATTCAAATAATTAATAAGTTCAATTTCAAATTCATTACAAGTTCAAATTAATTGATAACAAAATACATGAAATTAATGGGTAAAAAAAGTACTGAATATACCTAAAATCAATTTACTGTTGAAATTGATTTAACTCTTACAAGAATTAAACTACCCTATAAATATATGGGTGTGTATACATGGCATCTCTAAGTGGGTTTTGCATTTGCCATTAATTAAAAAGAAAACATTGGGCGTACAACCTCGAAAATATCGATGACATCAAACTTATTGTAGAGGAAAAATCTGGAAGGCACAAAAAAGCCTACCATTACCGCGTGTCCCTTTTCTGTGTCTGAGAGAGAGAAAGGGTTTAACAGAGAGAGAGAGAGAGAGAGGAAAAATGGAAGAGGTTGTAGAGGAGGAGTTCTCAGTGTGGAAGAAGAACACGCCATTGTTATACGACCTCGTGATCTGCCACTCCCTCGAGTGGCCATCTCTCACCGTCCAGTGGCTGCCGGTGCTGCCCTCATCCGATGGCGGTGATCTCGCCGTCCACAAATTGATCCTGGGGACGCACACATCCGATGGTTTTCCCAATTCTCTCATTCTCGCAAACACGTACCTCCCTCGCGACCCCTCCTCTGCTATCGCAGTCGACCCTGATAACTCCATCATTCCTAAGGTCAGTAGTGAAATACTCAGATTCTTTTCTAATTTTATGGGGATGTTGTTTGTGTTTTCTGCATTTTGATGGTAGGCACCAGCTGTTTGATTAAAGTCCCCACTGAAACATTTTATTTTATATATAGTTTTAATATATAGGGGCATAATAGACTTTTGCACTTAAGCTTTGTACTGCGACGTAAACAAAAAAAAAGTCAATGAGCCCGCAGGAAAGTCATCTTCCATTTTGTACCCTGTAGCTTCTTTCCCATTAAACTTTTATTTTTTAGTAATTTAGTAAATTAGTTTTTATTTTTTAATTTTAGTTCTAACTTTTAAGTTGAAATAAAAATTAGAAAAAGAAGAGTAATGGTCATTTAGGCGGTGCCAAGACGGCATCGGCGGCTGCCTAGGCGGTTTCGGCAGTGCCAAATGCGTTGGCGGATTTTTCTCGGCGATTTGACCTTGGCGTCGGCGGCCGAAGGCCTTCAAGCGCCTAGGCAGCCGCCTAGGCAGTCTCGGCGACCGTCATTTACATCCATGATTGTATTACATAAAAGATGTTTGACCCTAATTTGTATTCCGTTTGTTCCAAATTCAAAAAGCATTCTAGCACACCAACACCTTTTCAACTTTTTTGAAATGATCCTCTATTTTATTGCTTTATTAATATAGTCATGCATCTATTCAAATTTTGTCGAGATAGTCCCAATTAGCCAAAAATATGCACAATATTTCACAATTTTGATCCTCTATGTATTTATTTTATTAATTTATTGAAAATTTATTAATTAGGTCCCAATTGCATATTATATTTCATGCTTTTTTTTAATTGGTAACGATTATCACTTGACATGCCACATGGGAAAAACACAATCTCGTACGCTTTCACTGGAAAATATGTGTACATGATGATCACGTGATCAAAACGGTGATGTCTTTAGCATTTTTTTTTTACCCAATTAGAACCTAATTGACAAAATTTGAATGAATACAGGACTAAATTAGTAAAGCAAGTAAATATAGGATCATTTCACTAAAGAGAAAAAGATAAATAAAGGTAAATATATAAATAATGAATTTAGTCTAAATTGCCTTGCATAATTCATTTGTAACACCCGAAAATCTCAATCACCTTAAATTATATAATGAGTCTACTTTGTTATTAGAATTATTGATTAATGTTATTATTACTATTATATTTATATCTTTATACTATATAATGACGAAGTTATGAAATCAACCAAAATTTTCGATTTCAAAATTTCTCAATTCTCATTAACTCTGACATAAAAAATTAATCTCAACCTTATATTTTAAGTGTTTTAATCTTAACCTTACATATTTAAATTTTATAAATATATACATCTTATAGAGCTCTTATAAACATATCCATAATATCAAATCATATATCTAATTTTTTAAATCTTAACCGTTCATGTTAATTCTATATTTCTATAAATTTCAATTTTATAAACATTATTGTTCTCATATCTTAACATTATTTCTTCGTGCGTCTCTTGTTTCTTCTATAGTATTATAATATTCAAATTGCTTATTTATCTTTTTATTTTGATTTTTTTTCAGGTTCGTATTTTACATCTAATAATTTGGTGAGATAATATTTTTTCTGTTACTACAAAATTTTCGTGGTTTTCTTTTGCTGGTAATATTTAATTACTACAATTACAAATCTATTTTATTTAAGGTTTTGATGTTTGAATTTTGTATTCGTCTTTTTAACCTTTTTTTTTATTTTGCATGTTCTTAATATTATGATGTTTCAATTGTTTGTTTATCTTTTTATGTTCGGTTATTTTGCAGGTTCGTATTAAAATTAGCGTGTATTGCGCCATATACATTGTAAGTTTCTTACACCGTAAGTTATTTATAATTCTAGAAAAAAAAAATTCTAGAGCACAATGTGTATGCGTTATGCATGTGTACATATTTTTTAATCGCTTAATTTATTTGCCACAATATTGTGTATGTGTACATATTTTTTAAAAACTTAATTTATTTTTTATAGATCAAAGATATAATATTTCTAAATATAAAAAAGTTAATTTTTAGAATATATGAAAGATCGAAAGTCTAAATGAGATTTCTAGAAAAATTAAAAAGTTTTTACATTCACTATGTAATTTTATTTAATATAGATGACTTAAAAGTTGTTGCAGTTCAAAATTTAACTTTATGTGGAAAATCTAATTTTATGTGAAAATATATAAGTAAGTAGCGTATTTAATTTATAGTCTTTGGATGTTGCATCTTGAATAATTATTTTAAACCAATATAAATTCGATTAGAAGCTTATCAAGAGATATTATTTATTTCATTTGATATAAACTGACTTGATCTTGGGTATTTGTGAGTTGTTATTGAGATATTACTAAGTTATTCTTAGAGTTTTGTTAAATTGTTTTTTAGTATTGCTAAGTTGTTCTTGCAATATAACTTATTAATATTTTAGGTATTGCTGAATATAGTATGAGGTATTACTCAATTGTCCTTCGGGTATTGCTAAGTTTATTTCTCTTCTCACCCCTATTATGTTTTCTATTTTATTTTTGACTCTAAATTAATATATTAGTTTATAAAAAAATAATTTGAAAGACGCATTACTTGATTGACTTTATTATTTATTTTTCATTATTTTTTAAAGGTCGGAATCTTGTTCGAACTTTTAAAAAATGTCAATTCCGGCAAAATTTTCAAGACGGAGTTGGATCATAACTAATTTTTAGGTTATTTTTACCTAAAAAGACTACGAATATATAAAATTTTAATTTACACTATTATTTTAATTTTTATTAATACAAAAGTAATATTTTGAAATGTTGGAGATCAGTCTAAAATTTTAAAAATGTCATTCTCAATAATATTTTTCGACAGAATTTTGTCGGAAGCATTTTCAGTAAAAATTTTGTGACGGAGTCGGAACTACTTTTTAAGCTATTTTTACCTAGAAAAAAAATATAAATATATAAAATCTTGATTGATGTAAATTTTTTGTTTGTACAAAATTAATATTTTGATAGTTCTGAGGCTCTTCGAATTTTTTTAAAATATTGTTCTAATTAATATTTTTTTGATAGAGTTCGGTCAGAATAACTTTCTATGGTTTTTTAACCTAGAAAAAATGAGAAAGATACATGATTACGAGTGACATTATATTTTTAAAAATTATAATCAGTAGTTTAATAGTATTCTAAGGGCTCATTTGGTTCGTAAGATAAAAGTATCTATCAGTTAAAATCATGTATGTTTTTTACGGATATATACTTTTATCTTATGAACCAAACATACCCTAAAAAGTTTGAGACCCTGTAGATTTTTCAAAGAATGACATTTTCAGTAAAAAAATTGTGACGGAGTCGGACGGAATAAAAATACATATATAAAATTTTAAATTGATGTTAGTTTTTGAGAAAATTACAAAATGGTTCACAAAATTGACACTAATTATAAATTGGTTCTGTGCAAAAAGAAATTATGCTTTTGTGCAGAAAAAAATCATACTTCTATGCAAATATTGTGAACCAATATGTTCATGTCCATTAGTTTCTTAGGTAAAGCATTATATAAATCATTTTCATGATATAAACCACTTTGTGATACAAGATTTATATTTATAAATTTATCATTTTTGTCTTGTTAAAAAATGGTTCATGATATGAACTAATTTCACAATACCTACTCAATTTCATAATATTTATTTGTACAAAATTAATATTTTGAAAGATTGGAGGCCAGTCGAATCGTAAAATTTTTCAAAATTTATTAGCGGCTAAATAATATTCTTAAAAGATCGAGGCCTATCAGATTTTCTTAAAGAATATCATTTCCAATAAAATCCGGAGTCAGGTTGAGTTTTTTTTTTTCAGGCTAGTTTTACAAATATATAAAATTTTGATTGATGTTAATTTTTATTAGTTAAAGGAAGCTCAAAAAATCATTTCGTCCCAACTCCATCAAATAAATATTGTTGAGAATAATATTTTTTAATATATTTAGACTGGCTCCGACCTTCCAAAATACTGGTTTTGTGCTAATAAAAATTAAAAAGATAGCATAAATTAAATTTTTATATATTCCTAGTCTTTTTTTTAGGTAAAAATAATATGAAAGGAAGTTCCGACACATCTCCGACACAAAAATTTTATTGAAAATGTGTGTTTTTTTAAAATTATAATGGGCTCCAACCAGGTTCCGATCTTTCAAGAATAATTACTTAATCCTTAAAAATTAAAAAGATAATGTCATTTATAATTATTTATTTTTAAATTTTCCTAGGTTAAAAGGAACCTAAAAAATTATTCCGACCCAAAATGATATTTTTTTAAATGTTGGACTCATCTATGTCCTTTCAAAATACATTTTTTTTTACTAATAAAATTTAAAAGATAACGTTAATCAAGAATTATATATGCGTATCATTTTTTTAGGTAAAAATAACCTAAAAAAAGTTTTGTTCTGATTCCGTCACAAAAGTTTTACTGAAATTGGTATTTTTGAAAACTCCAACAGGACTCGGGCCATGAAAAATTATAAAATTTTAAAAAAAAATTCAATCAAGTCATGCATCTTTCAAAATATTTTTTGGGATTAAAGTTTTTGTAGTCCTACAACTTGTCACAAATTTGAATTTGGTCAAGATGGATTACACATTTTGATATTGGTTCTGTAAGTTTAAAAATATTTTGATTTTGGTCCTTTTACAAACTTACAGGACAAAAATTAAATGTGGTTTTGGTCCTATAAGTTTGTAAAAGGACAATCAAAATATTTTTAAACTTATAGGACTTATATCAAAATGTGTCATTTATGTGGACCAAATTCAAAATGAAGATAAGTTATTGGACTTGCAAATCTTTAATCTCTTTCTTTTTTTTTTGTAAACTAACATATTAATTTAGTGTAAGAAAGGAAATAGGAAAAAAATACGGGTGAGAAGAGAAATAAAATTAAGGAATGAGAATGGAAGATATATTGGTCACTTATTCAAAAGAAAAAATAACTAATTTTTTTTATAAATTTATGAAAAAAAAAAAGGGGAATTTGTATATAAAAGAAGGGTGATGCTAAATATACCGAATCTTCATATCCAGAATTTTAATTTGGTAATTAATTAGTGTAGTTAATTTTGGCTCCAATATTATTAGGATAATGGCGCCATTTTTTCCTCCCTCACTCGCCACTTTTCCCTCCCATAATTCCCCCACTATCATTAATTAATTCACACATTTCTATACTTAATTAATTAACTCCATTAAATTAAGAATTTTAATTAAATTTGTAATTAAGTTAACTATAATAGTACGTATTTATGGTAATGCATATTATTACTTATTTTAATAAAAAAAATAAGTAATACTCCCTCCGTCCCGTAGGAATTTGCACCCTACGGGATGGCACATTTTTTAAGGAAAATGTGTTTTATATATAAAGTAGTGGCATATGGGTAAATATGTGTAAAGGTTTGTGAGTATGCACGTAAATCAATATTTCCTTTTTTAGTAGTGTGCAAATTCCTGTGGGACGTCCAAATAAGGAAAGTGTGCAAATTCCTGTGGGACGGAGGGAGTATCATATCATGGATTTTTAATTACTAAATCTTTGAATTTTTTATATTATTTTTTTAGAGGAAAATCCTGTCACCCCATATCTTAAAAGATTGTGATCTTGGTTGATTGATAATTTGATATAAAAAAATATTTGAAATATATTGTTCTTAAGAGAATTTTTAGAAATATTAAGATATATTTCGAATAAATGGTATTTAAGAGAATATTTTCAAATGTATAAAGTTGTTAAGAGTAGTTAAGATATTTTAGAATATTAAGATATTTCGAATATTCAAATTTTACAAATATGAATATCACTTATAAATCATCATTGTTATTATTCTTAAGATATATTACAAAGATATATATCTAATTAAATAGACTTTTAAATATCAATATCTATACTAACAATATTTAAATATCAATATCTATACCTCACAAATTTAAATAGACTTTTAAATATCAATATTTATAGTATAATGTTGATATCAATCATCATTATTATTATTTTCAGAACCGGACCGAACCGGAAACCAGTCACGGAACCGGTCCGGTTATACCCAAAAAACCATTTCTATGGTTGAACGGAATATACCCGCTCAAAACCGGTTAGAACCGATCAAACCGGCTATTTTTTTAAAAAAATATTAATATTTATTTTTTTTACTTATTTTTATTTGTCTTCTTAATCCTAATCAAATCAAAAGTCATAAACTTATTTTTTTACAAAAAAAAAAATCTTAACAGTGAACTATTAAAAAGAAGTTAAAGCAAACCTACTTTAATTGAGTTATTTTGTCTGTTTTGTATTTTGTGTTGTTCTTTTATGATTCTATTGTATTTATTTAATTTTATAAGTGAATATTTATTTTATTTAACATAGAAAATATTAAAAAATATGTATAAATTATTTTAACGGTTGAACCGCCGATCCAACCGGTTGAACCATGAACCGGTGCCCTGTCCGGTTTGATCACCGGTCCGGTTATGAAAACACTGATTATTATTATCATCATTAGTACTATAAAGTGCTAATAAACTATTGATAGTGGCATTAATGTTCATTCTAATAGAATTGTTAATCTTCATATTGTGAAACACTTAAACAATATAAATATCACTCATAAATCATCATCATCATCATTATCATTATCATTAAGATATATTACAAAGATATAGACCTAATTTCAACTTACATTTAAATAGTAAAAACATTAATACTCTAAAATGCTAGTAAACTATTGATAATATTACATACTCTCAGTCTCTCACTCCAAAAAAAAAATCTTTGAAAAGTATTTCAATCAAAAAATAAAAAAATTCCGCAAAGCTCAAGCTTCAATCGATCCTCCCAAATTTTATCTTAGATTATATAATGAGTATGTTATATTATTATTATTAATATTATATATATATATATATATATATATATATATATATATATATTCTTCTTGTGAAGATTTAAATGTGTTATAAGCATATTCTCATTATAGCCTTTTTAAAAAAAATGAGATTTAAAGGTATTGCTTATTATTATTTTTCATATATTTTATCCAATTGAATAAGAATTATATTTTGACTGTCTCTACTCTTAGAAAATTTATCCAGATTTTATTGTTTCCTCAAGCCTTTGTATAAAATAATATACAAGTTTCAATTTTGTTCAGGTTTCTTGCATAGTCGATTTTCAAAACTGTAAAATTATTCCTTCCCCACTATACATACTCTCGAGTGAAAAACTTCAATCAAAGAAAAGAACTTTCTTTTTCTTCTTTTTAAAGCTCAAGCTTCAATCAATCCTCCCAAGTTTCACCTTGGATTATATAATATGTCAATTTTGTTATTAGTATTATGATGATTTAAATGTGTTATGATTATCATATTCTCATTAAACACAATTTTTCAAGATGAGATCCAGAAATATTGCTATAAAAATATATCACTATTCATATCCCAAAATTTTCTAAATATACCTCATTCGTTAAACATATCTCCAATAAAATTTAAAAAATTGTCATATTTTACCAAACATACCCCATTAATTTTTATAATATCTTTATTCCATCAAAACAAAAAGTAACATATTTCCCACTGTAATTCAAGTTTTTCCTTGAAGGCTGACTTCTCACGAATTGGTTTTGTGCAGGCGAAAGAACAGACAGTAAATGGTTTAGTTTTTTTTTTTTTATAGTCTCCCTCATTAAGCTGACTTTGAAAATCAGAAGACTCAAAGTTTTTTTTTAGGGACCAACAACATGTCTTAGGTAAAACTTGATTTTAAATTAAGTTGCATTTTAAGAGAAATAATTTGCATATTAAGACAGTTAATTTGTGAAGATGCGAAATTTTTAGGATTTACTTGTAGTATTATTTAGGGTTTACATGCAAGTTGACAAGAGGTGGGATAAAATACGGTTCTATATTTTAGGAAATAATTGCATGTAATTTTCGGCCAATTTGAAGATTATTGTATTGCTATATAACATTCAACTTATATAAATTACCTTAGGTAGCTTGATTCTTTGTGTGAGGCCTATAAGGTTTAGATGTCTTTTCTGTTTTGGAATTATTAGTCTTTAAGTTTATTTATAATCTATTAAATTAAGTCCTTAAAATTAGGGCAATTATTGAAATTTTAAATTAAGAATAAATTAAGTTTTATTTTATTTTTAATATGTGAATTAAAAGTTAGTAGGCCAAATTAAGAAATAAATCCATTTGAGTCTTGAAAATATAGTGTAAATTTTTAAAGTTACACTTTGATTGATTCCTTCTTTAGCTATTTTGATATGTGAAGCTTTGTAATTTTGGTTATTTTGATTTTTGTGGTTGTGGAAAAATTCTCTGATTAATTTTGATTTCTTTGTGAAGCGCTGCAAATTAGGTCTTCAATTTTAATTTTGGAGTCTTTTTGTTATTCAAACTTTAAATTGTTTTCAAAATCAAACTTTAAATTGTAATACAATTCAATTTATTTATATTTACATATAATTTATAAAAAAAAAATCTACACGAGAGAAAAGGGGAGAATGATTCAAAGGTACAAGAACCTTGCAGTTTAATCTTTCAGGAAATTTGAATGTGACTATATGCCACAATTTCCAAAGAATTACTGTTTGTCCGTGTAATACTAGTTTTAGGTTACCTTCTCCCCTCGAGAAAAAGGAGACATCCTCTTCAGTAATTAGGGGAATGGGAGTAGTAGTATAGTGGCGGTACATTAGGTCTATGGATTCATTGGCCCTAAAATACGTGCACATAAGATCTAAAATCCATATATTGACACTTTCTCGCATTCAGGTATGGCTTCCTTTGCAATATTATATTTTTTATGTTATTCATAGCCTAATCATAAAATATTTCAAGTTTCTGATGTTATAATTTCATGAGTGCAGATGACTGGCGAGATAACCAGCCAGCGGAATAACTTGACTTTAGGCATAGCAATTAAGATAAACTTGAATAATAGTCACTCTAAGTGGCCTGCCAAGTTTAAGGGTGCAAGTGGCCTGCCAATTAGGAATATACTCATTCCTAATATAGTCTCACTTGCACCCTTAAACTTGGCAAGCCACTTAGAATGACTATTATTCAAGTTTATCTTAATTGTCATGCCTAGAGTCAAGTTATTCCGCTGGCTAGTTATCTCACCAGTCATCTGCACTCATGAAATTACAACATCAGAAACATGAAATATTTTATGATTGGACTATGAATAACATAAAAAATATAATATTGCAAAGGAAGTCATACCTGAATGCGAGAAAGTGTCAATTTAGGGATTTTAGATCTTATGTGCACGTATTTTAGGACCAATGAATCCATAGACCTCATGTACCGCCACTGTACTACTACTCTCATTCCCCTAATTACTGAAGAGGATGTCTCCTTTTTCTCGAAGGGAGAAGGTAACATAAAACTAGTATTACACGAACAAGCAGTAATTCTTTGGAGATTGTGGCATATAGTCACATTCAAATTTCCTGAAAGATTAAACTGCAAGGTTCTTGTACTTTGAATCATTCTCCCCTTTTTCCCTCGTGTAAATCTACAAGATTTACTTAGATTTTTTTTTTTTTTTTGTAAATTATATGTAAATATAAATAAATTAAATTGTATTACAATTTAAAGTTTGATTCTGAAAACAATTTAAAGTTCGAATAACAAAAAGACTCCAAAATTAAAATTGAAGACCTAATTTGAAGCGTTTCACAAAGAAATCAAAATTAATCAGAGAAAGAGAAATTTCCCACAACCACAGAAATCAAAATAACCAAAATTACAAAGCTTCACATATCAAAATAGCTAAAGAAGGAATCAATCAAAATGTAATTTTAAAAATTTGCACTATATTTCCAAGACTCAAATGGATTTTTTTCTTAATTTGGCCTACTAACTTTTAATTCACATATTAAAAATAAAATAAAACTTAATTTATTCTTAATTTAAAATTTCAATAATTATCCTAATTTTAAGGACTTAATTTAATAGAATATAAATAAACTTAAAGACTAATAACTCCAAAACAGAAAAGACATCCTTAACATCTAAAACTTATAGGCCTCAAACAAAGAATCAAACTACCTAAAGTAATTTATATAAGTTGAATGTTATATAGCAATACAATAAAATCAAGGTCTTAATAATCTTTAAACTGGCCGAAAATTACATGCAATTATTTCCTAAAATATAGAACCGTATTTTATCCCACCTCTTGTCAACTTGCGTGGCTTAATATCAACTTGCATGACCTTTTAATTAATTCGAAAATAATAATACAAGTAAACCCTAAAAATTTTGCATCTTCACAAATTAATTGTCTTAATATGCAATTAATCAAATTTATTTCTTTTAAAATGCAACTTAATTTAAAATCAAGTTTTACCTAAGACGTGTTGTTGGTCCCTAAAAAAAAACTTTGAGTCTTCTGATTTTCAAAATCAACTTAATGAGGAAGACTATATCAAAAAAAAAAAAAAAAAACTAAACCATTTATTGTCTGTTCTTTCGCCTGCACAAAACCAATTTGTGAGAAGTCAACCTTCAAGGAAAAACTTAACAAAATGTGTATACAAAACCAATTTGTGAGAAGTCAACCTTCAAGGAAAAACTTAACAAAATGCATACACACCATATGCCTACGGACAAAGCTATAAACAAATGGACTCCAATCTTTGCATACATACAAACACACCAACCTGACCATCAACACATATGAGATGAGATGAACCAAATCCAACGTTTCTCAGACCAGATAAACATGCACCATATGATCAACTGGAAACAGCCTGATCCATCTGGTGGAAACAGAGTAAAAACCAGATCAAACCTATGTTATGTTTAGACCATCTGATGTGGTTCTTCTATAAAACAAAAACTTTTCAAGGAGCTTTCAGCCTAAACATCTAAACAAGAAGCAGCAACTTCTCTATACTACAAGTTGGAAGAAAATGTGTACATAGAAACATTTCATGTGCAAATATTTTAATTTTTATTCTTTTTTAAATATCAACAGAATGTGCATTTATGTTGGCTATGCCTAGTTGGCAAGTCAGCTTACCCGATTTCTTGGTGTATTGCATCAGAGAGCTGGAGTGGTTTCATATTTTCAGCACCAGGACGATTAAGTGCAGCTGATTGTTTCACCATTGATATAATATTGCTTCGCAATTCTTCCTGTGGAAATGCACAGAAACTAATGATCAAAATCGAGTGAGAGTGGAGGAAGGAGGAAACTAGAAGTGAGGGAGACTAAATGCATCCACTGCAGCTGTGCAACATAATAGGAACTTTAAACATACAACTAGTGAACAAAATACACATTTAATAAATCATCATAGCAATGCTTCACAATTTTCTCTTCCAGTTTACATGACAAAAAAATTATTATTTCCAAAAGATTACACAATTAGGAATCAGGAAATTCTCCCAAAAAGTATTTAAAAACCTAAAAGAACAACAAAAATAAAACACTGAACTAAGTGGGTAATGCAAAAGGTAGCTCAGATATTTAGGCGTGGAGCTACCCTCCCGCCTCCCTACATGTAAGGCCTATATCACCTCAGATTTTGCTTTTCTCCAAAAACATTTTCTTGAGCCATGTTAGTAACAAAGCCAAAGATGCTACCTTCGAATCTATTTCTATACGTCATTGGTGTAATGGCAGAATATAGTTTAAGCAAAATGTATCTCAAGGAAAGCTTAAAAGCTAGGCATACCATTATTGGATTAAAATCTTTTGCCATATTTTCAGTATCATAAAAGAAATATTTATTCCTAGGGAGATGATCTAACAAGCTAAGAGGATCAAGAGTTGAGAGAGAACTCAAATACAGATTTGATGGCAGTTTTCTCAGCTAATAGTATAGCAAGTGCAGAAATTAAGTGGGCCATTTGTTCCCAAAGGATAGCCAATTAAAAAAAGACAATCCTATTTGATTGTACAATTCATATTGGCAGCGAACCAAAGACAAATATCTTATGCTCCTTAGAATGCATTTAGCAACTAAATATACTGGCTTGTATCAGATGTCTTGTTCTATTGATTCAAATCTCTCCTGGTTCTTTATGTCCTGAGAAAGATCCTGTTATAACTTATAAATTATTCGGAATTCCTGTGAAAGTACCTATATTAATTTTCTCTTATGCTTCTCAAAATGTTAAGCATTGCAATAGAATTATTTCTAGTCCAAAAGGTAAGAGCATCAGAAATACAGCAAGGAGATAGTTCTACTTAGAGATTCAAATTAGTAATGGCGTACAGAAGAAGACAATTAAAAGTAAATCACTCCTTTTCCTATATGAGTACTTCTTTAAACTTGTCATCTTAATTATTTTTAATGTACAGCAGAGCACTAGGCTGTGTTATCATAATAAACCCAATGAGCTGATAATAAAATTTATGAAATTCAAATTATATTTTCCACCAAAAGGTACAGTGCACCTATGGCATTCAATTTAAGAACAAATAACACAAATTGAGTAACAGTGTGCCAGTTCTGAAAATGGCAACACAGTACTAATCACGAGGCCATGAAAATAAAACATTAAATAAATGATATACCCCATACCAAATTAAGAATTAATTGCATTTTCGGGTCATAACACTGAAAAAACAACGAACTCACATTTATGCCACTTTAGTCAGTTCTAAGTAAGCAATATTACGGGCATGAAGAATGATTGCCTTTAGTGGCATATCCTATGTACCAGTGAACAAAAGTTAATAAAAAAAATCTTCTTTTTTTACATTTTTTGTGATAAGAAAACAGAGTTTATCAATGGAAA
>JAPKLY010000814.1:90572-131878 GCA_026898435.1 Prunella vulgaris | reverse complement strand
AAGGGATGGGATGATGATGATGAAGATCAGGATGGACTTCAGGCCAACCCTCAGCAAGCCCCTGCCTTGGAAAACATTGAGTCTCAGACGGAGGGACAGACTCAACCTGAGGTACGTACTGTCGGTGATGATGCTTCTGCACCTGAGACAGTTACTGAGTCCAACACTGTAGGGGGAAACAATTTCTTTGATATTGGTCAACCCTCAGGAAATGACTCAGTATCCCCTGTTCTTGCTCGTTCCGCTTCTTTGCCTACTATTGTCGAGACTAATGTTTCAGGATCAGGCGATGGAACGTCAGTAGCTCCCAGTGCTCCAGTCAGCAGGAGGCGGTGGCTAGATGATCACTCATTGGCTGATATCATTGGTGATATCAATGAGGGGGTCAGGACGAGGTTGTCCTTTAGCGAAAGCGCTATATTCTGTTGTTTCCTGAGTGATCAGGAACCTACAAGCATAGAAGAAGCTCTAGCTGATCCCAACTGGATCCTAGCCATGCAGGATGAGCTCAATCAGTTTGAGCGGAATCAGGTTTGGGAGTTAGTTGAGAGACCTAGGCGTCAACATGTTATTGGCACCAAGTGGGTTTTTAAGAACAAGAGGGATGAGAAGAATGTTGTTGTCAGGAATAAGGCCAGACTAGTAGCAAAGGGTTACTCTCAGGCCGAGGGTATCGACTATGATGAGACCTTTGCTCCAGTCGCAAGATTGGAAGCAATCAGGTTGTTTCTGGCATATGCAACATTTAGGAAATTCAAAGTGTATCAGATGGACGTAAAGAGTGCTTTTCTGAATGGTATACTGAATGAAGAGGTGTATATTGAGCAACCTCCAGGGTTCGAAGTTGGTAACAAGGTATATCACCTGAAGAAAGCTCTTTATGGCCTGAAACAAGCTCCGAGAGCTTGGTATGATACACTATCCCAATTCCTGATAGACCACGGGTTCGTGAAAGGAACAGTGGACAGGACCCTCTTCCGGATATCCGAAGGGGAGGACATTCTCTTGGTTCAGATTTATGTGGATGACATAATTTTTGGATCTCCTAATCTGAAGCTTTGTG
This sequence comes from Prunella vulgaris, assembly GCA_026898435.1. Lineage (NCBI taxonomy): Eukaryota > Viridiplantae > Streptophyta > Magnoliopsida > Lamiales > Lamiaceae > Prunella > Prunella vulgaris. Next base: position 130,815 of record JAPKLY010000814.1, on the reverse strand, counting down.
AGAAATTCTCCAAGCTGATGATTGGGAAATTTGAGATGTCAATGATGGGAGAAATGAATTTCTTTCTGGGTCGCCAAGTCAGGCAAACTGACTCCGGAATTTTCATAAATCAGTCCAAGTATGCGAGGGACTTGATTCAGAAATTTGGAGTTCAGTCCAGCAAAGTCTCACGTATTCCCATGAACACAAATGAGAAGCTGGATCCTGACAAAGAAGGAGTCTCAGTAAATCAGGCTGAATATAGGGCACTGATAGGATCTTTAATGTATCTGACCGCTAGTCGTCCTGACATCACTTATGCAGTTGGAGTCTGTGCAAGGTATCAGTCTGATCCAAAGAAGAGTCATCTAGAGAGTGCCAAAAAGATACTGAAATACCTGAGAGGTACAGTCAATCTAGGACTTTGGTATCCCTCTGATGACAACCTAGAACTGACTGGCTATTCAGATGCTGATTATGGAGGCTGTAGACTTGATAGAAAATCAACTACAGGCACATGTCAGTTTCTAGGGAGTAAACTGATCTCTTGGTTTTCTAAGAAGCAAACCAGTGTTGCAACGTCTACTACTGAGGCTGAGTATATGGCGGCAGGCAGTTGTTGTTCTCAGATCCTTTGGCTGAAACAACAACTGAGAGACTACCAAGTTGAGGCCACTGAAGTCCCAATTTATTGTGACAATAATAGTGCCATTGCCATATCCCAAAACCCAGTCTCACACACAAGGTGTAAGCATGTAGACATCAGGCATCATTTTATCAGAGATCATGTTGAGAAGAAGGACATCAGGATGGAGAGAGTCCCTACTGAAAAATAGAGAGCCGACATCCTGACTAAGGTTTTTCCTGAAACCAGGTTTGTTGAGTTATCAGTAGAGTTAGGACTACTTGACCCAGGCTTAGGAGATTCTATCTGAATCTCTGATCAAAATGCACAAGGTCAGGGAGAATAACTCATATGGACTCAGGATGAAGGAATCTCAGAGAGAATGAGAATGGTTGTAGGGGGAACATTCAGTATAAAAAGGATGATCAGTATAGACTGACTAAGCTTCAGGACACAGAACTCAGGGCTTATCACCCTAATAGTGCAATAAGTGGTATCAGTCAGAATACAAATCTGACTGACTGGTATGTTTCCTGATTTTTATCTAGTCATCTGCTCTTGCGTGCATTATCCTTATACTTTTTACTGTATTATCAAATCAATTTAATTTGTCAAATGATCCCAGCAATTCGTTTTAATATTCGGTTATTATTTAATACAATTTATTTGAATTAAATACGGATATGCTCTAATGTGCATTTAATGCACTGTGGGAGGGAACATTTTTCGATAAAGTTTGACCAATTACTTTTGAAAAACCGAAGAGTCTACATACTTTTTGTGTTTTAATCTTAATCGTTGAATCCCATAAGGCATTACTTTCTGAGCCATCCGATCCAAACCGAATTTTTGTATAAATATGGGAAGATTGTGCTATTAAAATCTTTATGCACCCAAATATTTTCTTAACATATTTCTCTCTGCAAACCGATTCGTTTATCCTCTTCATATTATTTCCATGGCTTCTCCATCTGCAGATTCTTTCTTTGGAAATCTTTTCCATTTAAGAAATGAGATACATTATGAACCCTTTGGGGATTTTTCTTCTAATCACCCCGATATTATGCCTGTGCGAGATTTATACGAAAATGCAGGTCTTCTGCAATTTATCACAGCCAGACCACAGAGACTCCACCCGAGACTTGTTGCTGCATTCTACCTGAAGATGGCGCAGAACAAGGACTCCCAGGAGTGGGAGACATGTATACCCCTTTCTTCATGTGTGAAGGGGAAGGATGGCGAGGAAGAGATGACCAGGAGATGGGTCACTCTCAACCTCAGGCAGAAGATCAGAGAGGTTCTGAATCTTCCTCATTCAGGACGAAGCCCAGTAGATTATGGCTTTGGAAACGAGAAGGACTATCTCCAGTCCCTTTGTGATGGAGCTGTGGTTCTGAAATCTGGTCTGAACAAATCTGTCCTGAGAATAGAGAACTGTCACTTCTTCGACCTGACTAGTCAGGGAGTGATGGGGATTACCGGAGGATTAGAGCAGATCTCCAGGCCAAAACTATACACAATGATGGCTATCTCGGACGCTTCAATTCATACTTTTGACTGGGAAGGATACTTCCTCCAATTGTTGGTGGCTGAGACCAACAAAATAAAGTATTCGCCTGAGGGTCAGGCTACGTTCGAGGCCAAGATGCATTTTGGCACCAAAATCTCGCTGATTTTGGAAACCCTGGACCTCGGGGACGTAGATCAAGCCCAGTCCCTTGAGCTTCCACCCAAAACTGATCTCTTCAGAGCTTATTCCAGTGATGCTGGCACCAGGAGAAGACCACGGACTCAGAAGAAGAAGGCCCAGGCGAGCATGACTGAGAGAGTCAAGGCTCAGGCAGGCAAGTCTTCAGAGTCCGATTCAGCAAAGCCAGCGGAGGATAAATCTAAGCCCTCAGGACCCAAGCAACAAAAACTGAAATTTCTCTATTCAGGGTCAGCTGAGCGAGAGAAGAAACTCGTGGAAGAGCGAGAGAAAAAGCTTGTGGAAGAGAGAGCTGCTGAAGAAGCTATTCAGCATGCAATTCCGGAGAGGGAACCTGCTCAGGAAGGAGGAGATGAGCAGGAGGCTGCTGAATCAGTTCTAGCTGAAGCCCCATGGCCGTTCCCTGCGCCTGATGTAAACAGTTTATCAGATTTTGAGATTGTAGCAAGGGGAGAGGCAGCTGAAATGGTGGAGAGAAGGTTTCCTGACCTCTCTAAAGCTCAGAAGGAGGCAGTGGTGCAACTCTGCACTTTTGCCATGATCAAAAATGCTACATGGTCTGAGCTCAGTCAACTAGGAGAGTCCAGAGGATGGGACTGCATTGCAGAGTTAGAAGCCGCCCTCTTTGATCATTTTGATGTGAACTCTCTACATCAATTGATTAAGATGGTGGATTTTATCAAAACAGTCCGCCGAACTTATCCTGAGCCTGAGATTCAGAAAGCTGAGGAAGAGCAGGGAGAGGAGAAGGAGACTGAGATGGAAGTTGTGGAGATTGCTGATGATGATCAGTAAGGTGGCACTGAGGGAGTCAGTGCACCGGCCGATGAAGCAATCCGGGGACCCGGGATTGCGGAGGCTTCAGGAGAGGGTCCACCAGGCATGGTCCAAGTCAGAGGAAAATGGACCACACCCGAATCTATATATCTTCAGAATTCCTCACGAGCTCTTGGCAACCTGCACAGGAGAGTAATTCTCGTTAAGCGAAAAGCAAGTAGGGTTGGTACAAATTCTGAAGCGCTGAACAAAAAGATGAATAGACTGGACCATGACCTGAATGATATGGCCACTGATATGCATGCTGCCATAGACCTTCTTGGAGAAGTCAGAACTCAACAATCAGTAAACCTTACTGCTATCTCCGAGCAAGCTAAAAGTGTCATACAAAGCTGCAATCAGATGGTCTCAGACGTACAAACTCAGCAGGTGACCAAACTTGCCACTTTTCTTGATCAACTGGTTGATAAAAAGCTGGCTAAGCTTCGAGCTGAACTGAAGGAGGAACTGCTGAGTGAGAGGTCTGCACAGGAGAAGGTGGAAATTGCATCTGCCCTAGACAACAGGATGGAAAACTTCAAGGGTCGACTAAAGGCTGCACACAATTCAGCCGTTGATAAGCTCAGTGTCGGCCTGAGAGATATGGCGGGGCAGATTGGGCAATTGCAGGTCAAGCAGACTGAGATGGATAGTTAGTTCAATCTTTTGGCGGAGTCAGTGGATGAAGTTGTCAAATGGATAAATGACGAGGATGCCAAAAAGGGGGAAGAAGGGAAGAAGCAAATTGCCACTACTGGCAAAGCTAAGAAGAAAGTCTTCCCCCCTGAACTGATAGCGGCGGAAAGAAAGAGAACAAGGTCCGTCGCTGCCATCGAAGCTGCTGAAGGTTCAGAGCCGAAGAGATTGAGGTCTTCTGATAATCCCGCTCTGGAGCCTTTGTACAAGGACATGGAGGAACAAATGCAAACTGGGCTGACCACTCAGAAGAAAATGGTGATGACTGAAGCTGAAAAGATAGCAAAAATGAAGGAGATTTCGCTCCTCAGTCAGATCCAGCGCCTGAAGGAGTCCAATGAGTACCTGACTTCGCAGGTTCAGAAGAAGAAATTTGTGACTTCTGGATCTCGGATAAAGACTCAGAGGAAAATGGTGGTCAGTTCAGATCAAGGCCCTCCTCCACTGAAGTTTGTGGAAGACTTCATTCCTATAGAAATGCTGGAGGTGTGGATTCCGATCCGGGATAGGTGGGTCTACCTATTCCATGTGGTGGGGTTATGGGACGATCCAACTGAAGAAAAGGACGTTATACTCCATCACTGGATGGCATAGGAGCACCTTGATCTCTGGGCTAAAATCATCAGACATGCTGACACTGAAGGTGTAGAGATCGCTCCTCTGAAATTCATCAAGTACCCTCCTCCACTCTTTAGGAACTCCAAGCAACTGGACCAGAAAGCAATTTCTGAAGAAGTCATCAGAGTAGGACGAGCTGCCGGGGCCGTTGCTGATCGGAACAGGATGAAGCAGGTCCTGAACCGGGTATTGGAGATGTACGAGATTCCATTGACTACTTGGAATAAGGATGAAGACTAGATCAGGAGCTAGTTGTTCAGAAATTTTGTAATAGCTTCAGGATACTTGTACTTTCTTATCAATCAATGAAGTTATTTACTTTTCCTGAGTACAACTTCTTGTTGACTCCTGAATTTACTTTTCTGAATCCTTATCAAGAACTGTACTAACCCATTCCTTGTTTTCATCTTATAGACTAAGTACCTAGTTTGTCAGGTGGTACAGAGTTATTCTCACTAACTAAGTCAGTTGATTGTATAGATGAATAGGAATTTGCTTAAGGGTTTTGGCATCATCAAAAAGGGGGAAATTGTTGGGACAATCTGAGTATTTTGATTAGATCCCAAAACCCCTGATGAATTTGCCTAAGTATAGTTGTTCAGGATAAAATAATTCAGGATAGTTAGGTTAGTAATTCAGTACAGGAGGACCATGCTGAAGACTGATGAATATTGGAGTCGACCCAATTTACTGAAGTCTGATGTGTAATCCATCCTAAAGAAGTCAGAGTCAGTTCTGCTGAAGACTGCCTGTACTGAAGCTGAAGAACGAAGCCTGCTGATCCATCCTGCAGTCAATCCTGAAGAACCATTGGCTGATGCTTCTACTGAGTAGACTAAGCATACTCAGGACAGAACTAAGTCAGTGAAGAGTAAGTGTTGCCTATCAGGCTGTGCTGAATGCACATAAGACCTGACTTAGGCCTTGGTTCAGTTTACCTAAATCATGTAAGTCCAAAGCAAAAAGGTTACACATACTGGGCAGAATAACCTATCAGGCTGTGCTGAATGCACATAGGACCTGACTCAGGCCGTGGTTCAGATCACCTGAATTATATAAGTCCAAAGCAAAAGGTTATTTATGCTATGGGACAAGAGACAAAGAGAATGTCAGTATGACTCCATTAAGACACACGTTCAGACTGAGTTATTAACAAGAGACTCAGAGTATTGAATGTACGAGGAAGGACAAATGTCTGAAAGTCAACTAGCAGTTAGAACGGAGAGCCAATGATCTTTCGACACGTATGTTTGGAGTGTGCGCAGCATTTAATGCGTCTCAAAAGTTGCAGGTGATGTGACAACTTGCCAGAATAAGCATAGCGGTTAGGTCAAACAGTATTTCTAGCCTGCAATCTACCTAAAATAGGAAAGATTTGATTTGATCTCCTCCAACGGATCTATTTTGAATCTTGCCTATAAATATGGAGAGTCGTGCACCCATTCAAGGCTAACGGGAAATTTCCAAGAGAAAGCTCTCAAGAATCCAAGCATTCAAAGCATACTATAAACAACACTCTGCAATTAAATTTCCCTAGTGTTGTAGTAGGATTCACTCTGTATTTTTCTTAGATCGATAGCTCTATTATTTAGCATTATTTTGTATTGCTAGAGCTATCTTAGTTGGAAACCAGAATACCAAACCACTCAAGGTGTGAGATCGGTTGGTTAGAAGGACTGGGACTTGTAAAACGCCCAGGGGTCAGTTCCTAAGAGAGAAAGTTGGCTATTCGTGTCCCTTGGCACGTAAACCCAAGTACCTATCCTCAGGGTTTTGAGGATAGCTTCCTGTTAAATCAGGTCGTGGACGTAGGAGTTGGTTATCTCCGAACCACGTTAAAAAGTCCCCTGTGTGCTGATTTACTGTTCTGTTCAGGATCATAACTGTCATCATAATAAACTGAACATTCTGCATCGTTTTTCTATTCAGGACTGAATCAATCATCCTGAATCTTAATACTGCGCACTCATCCTTAACCACCTGTTTACTAAGCAAACTCAGAGAAAATGTTTTCAGAAACTAAAACGAGTAGAATCTAAGGGCTCACTTTCCGCACGTACTCTAGCTCACTGAGATAGTGGTCCAACTGACTAGCATCCGAGCGGTCAGTAGATTTGTTATCTCTACTGAGCTTCCGAGCACTTTACTCACACTCAGCTTATCTGACTCGTAACTGAACCGTCCCTGCTGCCCCTGTGGACCTTCAGCATACTGAGTACCTCAGGAAATCCTGACTAAGAGTGTTAGAGCATTTTTTTGAGTCTTTCAGAAAAATCTGACAACAGTGTATTCCTCCCCCCCATACACTTATTATACTCGTTTCGGGACCAACAAGGAGAAAGCTCATTATGAAGAGGGAGGAACACAAGGAGCGGGGATGATGAGTATGGATAAGTGGGCGGCGGAGATGAGGTCCTTGAGGACCAATGTTAACTCCTTGAGGACGGACGTGAACGCTATTAGGATGGAGTAAACCTCATTATGTACGACCTATGACATGAACATGCATGAGCTCCTTGAGGCTCAACGTGCCATGATGGCGTGGCACATTAGCGAGGGACACATCACAAGGCCTGATCACCTCCACAGTGAAGTGAACACTTAGGGACTAACTTCATATTGGATGGGTATCGTATTCTATCCCTTGCTTACCTTTATTTCATTCCTAGTTTTTAAGATATTTGTTGAAGTTTGTTAATTTAGATTGTGATTTTAGATTGTGGTGTGCTATGCTTTGATTGATGACTATGATTATCTTGTATTGAAGGATCTATGATTTGGTTTTGCCTATATTTTGTGATTGATGTGGTTGTGCTTATGTTTGCCGCTTAGGGAAATGAATGCATATAGATAGGATTATGATTGTGTTAGTGATGTAGTGGATGCATGTTTAGATGTGATGTACTTATTGTTTAGTTCATGTTAGTCTATCATGTGATTGATTCTTAGAAGCTTGAAACATGGATTGGATTTGCATTTTGAGATGAAGTGAGTCACAATCAAATTAATTCGTGAGTTTTTTAGCATAATTCCCGTTTCCATTTAAAATGGATGATGATTCTTTTTTGTGTGATCCACATGGCACTTATTCACTCTAGAACTTGACTTGAGTCTTGTTTGAGGTCACACGTGACAATGAGTTTGCAAAGTATGATATGAGGCCATTTTTTATCTTAATGAGTCACTTTGCCAAAATTGCCAACCAAATGATATCAATTCCATTGTTAACCATTTGTTCCTTAAAGCCTTTTCCTTGGTAAACCATATTTGAAGCCATACTTCCTTTCTTTTTGAACTCTCTTGTCCTTAAGATTAGTAGAGTGAAAAGAAGGAAGGAATGTGGTGATATGAAAAAGAAATGGTTGCCAAAAGAGGAGAATATCCAAGAAGCATGGATTTTGAAAAGTGCATATGCAAAGAAAATCTTGAAAAGGTTGAAATTGTGTTGAGAAAGTGATCAAAAGTTGAGAAAAAATGAAGCAATGTACTCAAGAAAAAGAGTGATGAATGTGATTAAAGCATGAGGAAGCAAAGTGCTTTGAACAAAAGGAAGTGTGAATGATCTTGAATGCTCCTTCTATGCTCTACTAATCATTTAGTCACTTCTATCCAAAACTTCCATACCTTACCAAAGAGCCAACAAAATAACCTTAGAAAAGCCCTCATTGATTTGTGAACAAGTTGTCCAACAAGTGGTGAAGAATTTGAGACTCTTGCCAAGCTTATGGTAGTGAGTGTGTCTTGTGTGATATTGAGTGAATAAGCCTGTATACACTTGTGAGTCGAGCGAAATACTTTTATGTGAGGATTGTGATTCATGGATTTGATAATATGTGCATTGAGACTTGTGTGGATTGTGGAAGAGTTGAGATTACATTGATAGATTTGCATGAGTTATATGACGTGTATGTGGCATTTGATTGTGTGTTGATTGCTCATTGATACAATTATTCCCTTTATCTTATCGCTTCATTGCCCAAGGTCGTGCAACAATCTAGTTTGGGGTGTGATTAGGATAATAATTGTATCATATCATGCGTATTTGAGCATGTTATTAAGTGATTTGTGTGCATTATTGACCCTAATGTGCTATATATTGTGCTACTCACCCTTTTGTAGAGGAAAGTTGGTTTTATAGGTGAAAATGGGTAAAGCTTAGCAGATAATGATGAGGAAGATGGAATGATGTGATCCAAGTGTTTAGGGAAGCTTTAAAGACCAAGTGGAAGACCCTAGGAAGCTTGAACGTGCCAATGGATCAAAACAAAAAAAAGTCGAAATCGGGTGTTAGAGGTTACACTTAGCTCGAGCGCACCATGAGCTTAGCTCGAGCGGATGTGGCTCTGCCCATGGCTAAGCAGGGGTGCTCGGTCTAGCCAGACTGAGCACCGGTTCAACCCAGTCCTAGCGGCTGCTTGAGCGCCAACCTGGAGGTGCATTTTTTTAGGGCAATTTCTTCATTCCATCTATTTAATGAGGGGCAATCAAGTCATAACATTTCGGTATCTATAAATAGCACTGGAATCAGATTTTGAAAAAGCTTTTCATCATTCTAAACATTCTTATATTAGAGAGAGGTTAGAGGGAAGTTACATGTTGATGATTTTGTAATTAGGAATTATAATCTTTCAATTACTTTTGATCTAGCCAATAGATTTTTGATCTGTTTGTTCCGTTAGATTCTCCATTAGATTCTATACAAGTGTATGGTACGATTTTGGGTTTTGAGCTACGGATTGGATTTTGGTAATTGAGGTAAATTGCTTGTAATTTCAATGTCATCCAACATTGGTAAGTTTTCTAATTACTTTGCTATTCTTGTCTTAGATATGATTTATATTAGCTTGTTCTTCACAATTATCCATGGGCTAATTCCCTTTTGCATTGGGGATATAGATATTATGGGGTAGTTTAGTTGCTTGTGATTCCAATGCATGTGTGAGCTAATTATGTGTATGAATTCTCTATATTGATGTTTGATTGAACTATTGGTGGATGCTTTTTTATGTTTTGATCATTAATTGAATTGGAAATATATGAGAATTGAGTTAGTTCAATTAGGATTAGAATGGATAATTGTGCACGCCAATTGTTTGTGTTATGGTTTCTATGTCAGTGAGAATTGCTTGATTCCAAGAACCACTTAATTAGAGTATTGGGTGTTTAAGTGAGAACTTAGGCATTTGATAGAGTCTTAGGACTTAACTCTTGCACTTAGTGACCCTTATGCATGCTAGGAATTACAAGTAGTTAAATGATCCATAATTGAGGTACCTCAGTACATACTACCAACACTTGCTCACTTGTTCAAAGTGATGGTTAGATTTTTTATTTCTTGCAAGAAGTAGATAGAAACCAAGACATTGTCATTCACATTTCTTAGTTTAATACTTAGTAAACACACAAGCCTTGCATTTCAAGCATTGTTTCTCTTGGTTCGATATTTTAACTTGATCTTTTGCCAGACACAACAACTATCACGTACACTTGCGTGTTGCATTCCTAATTTGGGCAAACAATTACCTTCACTTGGAAAGGTTAAATATATCAGGATTCAGTGAGAAATTTAGCTTTCCCGATCCTGATGGTGGAAGCATTTATAAACGAGTTAATTAGCTCGTTGACGACTTCTAAGTTATCTTTCCTGCAGAGCTCGAGGGCTCTTCATGTTTTTGGAACGATCGCTTATCCTGAAAAGGTAGAGGGTGGGTCCTTGATCCTAAAAGCTTAGTGGGATGGGCGCCAACAGTTGTTTTGAACTGAAATAATAATGAGAATTTTTCCTCACGACTAGTACAATGGTAATCGTGGAATTACATGTCCCTTTTGGGGTTTAAGCTACTTTACTGAAAGTACTTCTTGAGGTGAGATGCATTCCAAAGGAATTGATCTGGCGTTCCGTCAAGAAGTTCAAGTTCTTATGTCTCATTTGACAGGCACCTTGTCAGCTTGAAGTGTCCTTTCCAGTTAGGGCCAAATACCCCTTTGGCCATCTCATTTATGTTTTTTAGTATCAGGTCACTTTCATCGAATTTCTTGAGTTCGACTTTAGAACTAAAGTGCCCTTTTTTTATTCATAGGTTGCATTTTTGTGTGCTGACTTCAATCTACGCTCCTATATTAAGTCCAAATCCAACCTTAGGACCAAGTCGGTTTCTTCATTAAAGACGGGGTGTTCTGTGACTTGGGATTGCCACTTCTGATAGCATGATGGCTTCAATTCCAAATGCCAAATCGAATGGAGTTTCTCTAGTTTAGTTTTTCATCGTTCTTCAATAGGCCCATAGGACATCAGGTAGTTCTGATGCCCATTTGCTCTTGTGCTCTTCCATCTTGGCCTTCAGGAGTTTTTTGATAATTTTGTTGACGGCCATGACCTGACTGTTGGACTGGGGATGGTAGGGAGTCAAAACATCTTTCTTATTTTTCATTTGCCATAAAATTCTATGACTTCGGACCCGTTGAATTATTTTCCGTTGTCGAAAATAAAGCTTGCGGGGGTCTAAACTTGCAAATCATGTTCTTCCAAATGAACTTGGTCACCTGCATCTGATCGATTTTGGCTAGGGGCTCGGTCTCTGCCCACTTGGTGAAATAGTCGACGGCTATAATGGCAAACTTATTCCCCTTCCCCCAGAGCAGTGGGTAGAGCACTAATCAAATCAATGTCCCACTAAGTGAACGGCCAATGGCTAAACATCGATGTTATAAGTTTAGGAGCCTACAGTATGTTCGGTTCATGCACCTAGCACTGATGGCATTCTTTAGTATATGCAATGGCGTCCTTCGTGAGAGTTGGCTAGAAGTATCCCTGACGGATGGCTTTGTGTGCGAGGGATCGCCCCCCGGAATGATTTTTTCAGACCACTTCGTGTATTTCAGCTAAGATTTTTCTTACTTATTTAGGGGTAATGCACTTTAATAATGTCATGCTGAAACTTTGTTTGTAGAGCTGGTCATTCAGTATCACAAATCAAGATGCTCGCATCTTGATTCGCTGAGCCTTTGTTCTACTCAAGGGAGGTACTATTCGTTAAGTATGCCAAGATAGGGGTTATCCATGTTTTGCTATGTTTGCCAGGGTTGCCACCTCTTGGCTGCTGATGGATGGATTAGGCAGCATAGTTAACTTGATGTGGGTGAAGTCGGCTGCCCCTTCTGAGGATGCTAGTTTCGAAAGGGCGTAGTGTTCGCGGGGTATTTGCTCAATGAATAATTGCTTGAACTTTTAACATAAGCTGACGACTAAATCTTGGTATTTGGCAAGTTGCTAGTCCCTAGCCTCATACTCGCCTTTCAACTGATTCACCACTAAAATGAAATCCATGAAAATTTGTAGGCGTTTGACCCCTATGGCTGTTGCAAGTTCCAAACCTCCTATCAGGGCCTCATCCTCGACCTGATTGTTCATTGCCTTGAAGCTAAAATATACGGTGTTAGTGAAGCATTGTACTCATTGATGACCCATCAATGTAAAGCTTCTAAGGTGAATGATTTACCTTGATTGGATTCTCAGGGAATGTGAGCTCGACCACGAAATAGGCCAAGGCATGAGCTTTAATCATTGTGCGAGGAGCTTATGACACACCGTATTAAGTTATTTCTAGGGACCATTTCAGTAGGCGGCCGTTAGTATCGGGTCGGTGGAATACATGTATGAGTGGTAAGTTCATGAGCATCTCCACCTGATGGTCGAAGAAATAGAGCTTAGGCTTCCTTATGCTCATGACTAAAGCGTACACCAGTTTTTCCAAAGGGGAGTATCCCAATTCTGCTGCATGTAGTACCTGGCTGACATAGTATATTGACAAGTGTTGCTGGCCTTTCGCCCGGACGAGGACTGCACTCAGGGTTATCTCGAAGGCAGCGAGGTATAAGTATAGTATCTCACCCGGGACAAGCTTGACAGGATTTGAGGGTTGGCCAAGTATTCTTTCGGGCGAAGGAAGGCTTCCTGACTCTTTCTGTTCCAGGGGAACCTCTTCTTCCTGATGGTGTTGAAGAAAGGTCTACTCTTGTCTCCAAGTCTCGATATGAATTTGTTCAGGGATGCCAGGCATCTCGTTAGGCGATGTATGTTAGGTGGTTAAGTGAGGTCCAGAATTGCTTTGATTTTGTCAGGATTGGCTTCAATTCCTTATTGACTGGCGATATGTCCCAAGAATTTACCTGACTCAACCCCGAAGTGACACTTCTTTGGGTTAAGCTTCGTATTGTAGTTTTTCAGGATCCTGAGGCCTCTTATGTGGTCTTCTCTCCTGACACTTTTGACGATGATGTCATGTATATAGACCTCCATGGTTTTGACAATCTGGTTGGAGAACATCTATTTTACCAGACGCTAATATGTTGCCCCTGCATTTTTCAATCTAAAGTGCTCTTCCAACTTTACATGCCTTTTTTGGTGAGGAAGATATTGTGTTTTACATCCTCCTCTACCATTGGGAACTGATGGTAGCCTACAAACGCCATAAAGGACATCATCTTATGACCCATAGTGTTGTCCACTAGGTGGTCGATGTGGGGCATCGGGAAGTGATCTTTTAGATACACGTCATTCAGGTCTATGAAATTAATGAATAGCCTCTAGGTTCTGTTGGTTTTCTTGACTAGTACCGCATTCGAGATCCGCTAGGGCTTATCCTATGCCTGTTCGATCAGTTTATTATCCAAAAGCTTTTTGACTTCTTTAGCCAGGGCCGCGTACTTCTCAGGGCCAAATTTGTGCCTCTTCTGAGAGATGGGTTTCTTGTTTGGATCGATCTTCAGGCGATGACATGAGTGTTCATGGCTGAAGCCGACCATGTCTTGATCTGAATATGCGAATATGTATATACTACTCTTGAGAAACTCTATGATCTCTTCCCTTAGTTCTATCAAAATTTGAGTCTCTATAAGGACTTCCAGATCAGGGCGATTAGGGTCGACATGAATGTGTTCCACATCCTCAAGAGGCGCAGTTCTCTTTGTTCTGTGGGGGGGTTTTTTATCTCACCCCGTGGGTTTAGGTCTATCAAGACTAGTTCGAAACCCATTCTTGGTTCTAAGTCATCCAAGTTCCTTACCTCATCGCTTGTCAGGATCAGTGGATAATGAACCTCCATGAGGGTCGGGCCTGAATCAGTCATGACTTGGCTCTCATGACAGTATTGCATGCTGGGTTATTCAGGACCATGATCTTCGATGTTCAATACTCGTTCTGAGGATGTTAGGAGCACTGAATCTAAATGTGCACAAGAATAATACAAATATTTTTTTGCTATTTTTTTGTCAACTTTAACGGTTCCGGTCATTTCCTCAACAGTCAAGAATTTAGTACAATATAAGTAAAAGAGAGCACTGCCTCAAAAGCTTCAAGAAAAGAGTTCCCTAAATAATCGTTATATATGTTCAGCTGATTGATTATTATAAAATCAACAGGCCTAGTTATCCTAATATTTTCATCTCTGGTGCAAATCAGCTCAACTAAGCATTTGATTCTGTCGTAATGGGTGATGATAGTGTCCCCGACTCCCTTTAGGATTATGTCATATGGCGTGATGTACCCTGTTAAGTTCCCTATCTGATCTAGCGCAGATTTGAAAATGATGTTGCAAAAATATCTGTTGTCAACTAGGATACGATCGAACTTCATCCTAAGGACCATTGTTGATATCACCAAAGTATCATTCTTGGGGAAAAGTAAGCCCTCGCCGTCCTCATTAGAGAATGTGATCACAATGTTCTTGGTGATGGTCGGCTCAGGGAGATTGACTATGTTCACTTCATTGAGGGCCCTGAGTCCTGCCTTCTTTTTCTTATTGGAAGCCTCCAGGATCGGGGTTAGCCCCCCTAGTGCTCCTTCTAGCCTGATCATATTGACATGTCCCCTCTGACGGAGCGGAGGTATTTCCTCTATCAACGTCTTCATCATCGTCGTATTCCAACTGAGTGATGTTGGTCTTCTATCTTCCAAGACGTTTGCTTCCTCCTAACGGGACTCCCTTGGGAGTGGTTTCTTGACGATTCATCCAATTTACCCTCTTTGAATAGCTAGTGTTGTAGCCAGGGATGTCATGGTAGGCACATAAATGTTTGTCATTCGGACGTTGAGGCATCTGGCGTATTGACTTGGGGGGCTCTAGTAGGGCCTTTTCCTTGATCGCATTAAAGATGTACGCGGGAGTCTGATTTAGTTTCTAAATTAGGTTATTATGCGCCTCGTCATCAAAATCTTAAATTTTCCTGTGAATCTTGCTTCCCATGTTCCATTCCTATTCTTGTGGGAGAGGTTCTTGGGTTTGCCTGAACTGTCCATGGGTTTGCTGAGTCTCTGAGCCAGCAGCTTTTAGCATTTGATGAGTTCGTCTGCACACCTTTTGCATTCAGTGTAAGTGATGGGGAGGTCTTTAGTCAGGTTGCGGAACATAGGTGAGTCCCCCCTGAATCTTTCTAGGAACGAGTGGAGGGCTAGTTCATCACTGACAAGCTTGCCTCCCAGGATGATCTAATCAATTCGATTGATGTATTGTTCATCAGTTTTGTCGGTCAGTTGACACCCTCTCATTAGACGGTGGAAACTTTTAGGCTAGTTGATTTTGGCTGCAAAGTAGGACACAAAATTTTTTCCAAGTTCAGAAAAATTGTTGATCGATTGTGACGGAAAGTTCATGTTCCACTTGTGAGTCAATTCTCCCAGCTTCTGGGGGAATTGCCTGCATTTGGTGGCATCAGAGGCTCCTCGTCCTCATATGTATATTCTGTACTTCGAGGGTGAGTTTCAGGATCTGTTTTTCCTTTATAGAAGGGTGCCTTAAATCTTAGGCTGGATGGGGGAGGCCTCAAGCTCTATGGACAAAGTTTCAATGTCCGTAGTCAAGCACTTCAGGTAGCCTCCCTTGGCATCCATCTTGCCCTCAACCTCGTTGAGTCTCTTTTGCAGGGTTAGGAGCATAGAGTTAGGGCTGCTGGGTGCAGCCGAGTACTCCATCATGTGAGCTATGGGATCATCGAGCACATATTTGGGGTATACCATGGGCCCAACCGTTCATGGGCCAATATGCGAGGCTAATCCTCTCTGAGCATAGCTCAAACCGCGCTAGACTAAGTGCCAGGTTGTAATTCAGGTGAGGAGGTCCTCATGGTGGGGTATTTTGAGGATCTTGTTAGTGAGATAGGTATAGAGGAATCGCCCATCCCCTCCAGTTCTTTTGACCACGAGAAAGATCTGTGGTGGAATGAACCGAGACGATGGAAGACGGAGCGAGTTTGATTGTCACTAGATTGATAGCCGGTTGGTTATTTTTCCTGGCGGTAAATTAGTCATTGGCGGAAGTCATACCTTCTTGGTGGAGAAGATGCAGATGGTCCCCCACGCATCAACTCTCACTTTTTTCTTGAATTGGTGGATAAAGACATCCACTTGCTCCGGCGATTCAAAGTCTTGCAATGGGACGGGTGCCAACTCTCGAGTACGGTGCCTGAGGCATTCTGGGGATGTTCCTTTGTCGGAACTACCTCGGGAGAGTTAAATTCCTCTTGGGAGCTTCCACATCTTCCCCTGCCTCTGGTACTTGGGAAGGAGATAGTGTGCGGGGTGCATCTTCAGGTGGAGGTACGACTATCTTTAAATTCATCATGGCTAAAGGGAAGTAGTTTTGACTGCTTTAGGTTTTGGTGGGTTTTTCGCTGGTCGTTTTCCACAGGCGATGTCAATTGTTTATTCCAAGAAATTCTAGTAGGCCTTAAGGAAAGATAGTGTGTAAAACTGAATGTAACTAACTCAATGATTTGCTTAACCTCGTGTTTGGGCTAGGACTTTAATGTGTTGCGTCTTGCATTTATTGTAAGCAAAAGAAAGTTGTAAATACAAGGGAATGATGATGATTGTCGGCCCTTCTTTCTTTAAAGAAATGGCCTATTTTTAATGACTAGAACCAAGCCCTAATGTGTATGTTTACATGTCCTGTGTTTCATCTTGCCCATGTTAGGTCATGGCTTAAAGATCGTGGGTGTTGAAGTAACTTCTCATGTTTAACTTCTTTCTTGAAATAATGGGATAGCTGTCTTGTCTCTTAAGGTAACCAAATCATGGTGGAGATGCGGAATGTGCACTAGATTTTGTTTCCTTAGCATGATTCTTACTCGTTTAGGTCAGACTTCTCGCGCCTTCAGGTGATCGGCCTGACTTTCGGTCTCCTGACCTTTCTGGTCCTGACCCTAAGGTAAACTCAGAATAGTTATCTTTCCTTTAGGACCGTCTGATGGTCTCAACGTGAATTTGCCTGACTCTCGATTTTCCTGAAGCTTGTTCAGCCTTGGCCCGGACTCTATGGACTTGTGCCTCACAGAGCTTTCTTTGACCTTGATTGGGCCCAAAACATTTAGGAATATTTACGCCACAACACTTATAAAATTGGATGGAAAGAATAACTTATAATACTATTACTCGTAAAAAATAATAATACCTTGAGAAAGCATTGGATCCAACCAATATCGTATTTATACACAAAAAATAAAACTTGTTGTACGACTTTTGGGAGCTATATAAAGCAATAAACAAACAATTCCATTTCTAAAAAAAATGTTTCATAGCTACATTTAGTGTTGTGTTCCAATAAAAACTATTTATAGTATAAAATTGATATTATATTATTCATTGGGGGTTACCATTACTTTTATAAATTAATACTTAAAATATTTTATTTTGATATCAATGATTTTATAATATATTGAATGAATGTAATAATAGAAAGAGTTAGGGGGTGTTTAACTGAGCTTATAAGCACTTTAAAATAACTTATAAGTTGTTTATGGGCTTCTAAATTTTCTTAAAGTGTAAATAATATGCTTGACAATTTATAAGATATTAAAATAAGTTTCTTACATCTTATAAGCTGAAGAAAAAAAATATCATAAGTTATTTTCCTCACCGCACCTACCTTCTCACCTCGGACTCTGTCATCACTCTCAAATTCTTACATAAATCAATATAAAATTTAATTTTCTATAAAAATTATTTTTCAAAAAAGCTATGATAAACTATTAAATAACTTATAAGTTGTATTAATCAAATACTTCAACAACTTATAAGCTACTTAAAATACTTTTAAAATAACTTATAAGATGTTAGAGCTTATAAGATATTTAAAATAAATTTAGTCAAACACCCTCTAAGTCTTGTGTGAGACCGTTTTATAACATGAAACTAATATAAAACGTTTCATTTATTAATTAAGAAAGTTGTCATTTTAAAAGGTGATAAAAAATAATAATTAGAGTGACTCAGTTTTCTTAAAAATATTGTTATATATTACTATAAATCTATCACAAATTTTTTTAAGAAGAGAATGTTTTTATTAAAAGTGAATACCACTTTTCTAATAAATATTGTCACATATTATCATAATTCTATTACTTTTTTTACCGGTCTTATGTCATTAGACGATTTCATACTATTTTTTTAAATATAAATTTTATAGTACGAACAAATTTATGAGAGGATATATTTTAATTTTAAAATTTATTTGATAATTTTACTGGTTTTGCCACATAACTCACGCATTACAAAAGATTAATTAGAGCCGTCTGTTGATAACATAATTAACATTGGATAAAATCACAACATAAATTACAGAACAAAATCTTGTTATTAGGTGAAAATTGTACTACTGCCAAAATCCAAAACGGTAAAACAAGGATCAAATTGAAAAAAAGAAAAAAAAAACATGTTGGTAAAACATGTTGCAACTAATTTTTAGTAATTTCATTCGATGGAACGAGTAATATCGTTAAACTGATATGCATAATACAATCGATTTTTGAGTAATACTATTTAATGATATGAAATTAATATCATTAAGTGCAAATAATACATACTCTATAAAAAAGAATTATCTTTAATTAATTTTCTTGTTAACCGTGAATTATGTGAAATAATTTGATCCACCTTCAAGTAAAACGGATTAGTCTTATATGTACTAGTTACACGGTGCAATTCAAGTTTATTTTTTAAAAGTTACACAAAATACTACTGAAAAAGTGTATCTTTCATAGTGTAACTTTTCAGTAATAATTTATACAATTTTTCAGTAATAAATTATGTAAAATTTAGAAAACGAACTTGAGTTGCACCGTGTAACTGGTGCAGAAGATACTTACTCAAGTAAAACAAGTATTATGAAATATTAATTTAGAGATGAAGGTAAGATTGGGAATCATGTGTTTGTTGGTAAATGATTTGAGGGAATAAATTGAAATTTGTCTATGAGGAAATGACCTACTACGAGAGATTATTCCTTGGCCAACTCACACTTTCACCATTGCCAACCTGTGATTTCAAATAAATTTCCAACCCCAAAAGATAGATAAATAATTAAATAATTAAATATAGAAAGTCAATTGTTTAAATGCTAAACAGTGATGAATGAATGTGAAAGTGGGTTTGGATTCCAGCTTTAATATCAACAAAATCAATTTAATTTTTAAGCCAACACTTTGTCCCCACCCACAGCTGGTTACAAATATGAATCTAATCTCTAATTTGTACATCTATCCATTCCACTATCAAAAGGATTATGACATTTGTGGGAGAAATTTAAATCAAATCCACTATCATATTTATGTGGTTATTCCTTCAAATTATCTTCAATCACTTTTTTACATTTTTATTTACTCTTGATACACATCATTTGTACCATACATTTTTTAATGATATTAATTATTTCACACAAGTGTATTATTTAGAAATAAATTGCACCTTTCATCATCTTACTATATAATATTATTCAAAAAATTAATTGCACCGAGAGTTCTTAATTAGTGTAATAATTAATACCTCCGTCCCTTAACTACATTCATAGTAGTCCCGGGCACGCGAACCAAAGAAAAATAAATATGTGAGTGTAAAATTAAATAATAAAATAAGAAAAAATGTATTTTATTGACTTTTGTGAGTGAAAAATGTTTCCTTTTTAGGTGTGTGAAAGAAGAGTTGAGACGTTCAAATAAGGAAAGTGTGAAAGTAGTTTTGGGAAGGAACGAGTACTCCCTCCGTCCAGTAGGAATTTGCACCCCTACGAGATGACACATTTTTTAAGGAAAATATGTTTTATATATAAAGTAGTGACATATGGATAAATATGTGTATAGGTTTGTGAGTGTGCACGTAAATCAATTTTTTTTTTTAGTAGTGTGCAAATTTGTGTGGGACATCCAAATAAGAAAAGTGTGCAAATTCCCGTGGGATAGAGGGAGTATAATTTAATGAAAGTAACAAATACTAACCAATTACACCCTCAGTCTCACAGGAATTTGCAAAAATTTTTTTATTTGGACGTCCCACATAAATTTGCACACTACTAAAAAATGAAGCATTAATTTACTTGTACACTCACAAGCATATATATATATTTATCCATATACCACTATCTTATTTATAAAATACATTTTTCTTATAAAATGTGTCGTCCCGTAGTGTGCAAATTCCTTAATATTTAGCAAAAACAACTAATACTGCTAAGTGAAATAATCGATACTATATACACGGTGCCACATATATATACAAAATGGAAATGGAACGAATGATTCGATCGGATACGTTATTTTTTCTTTCCCTTCACAATACAACCTTTTTTCGGACCAAGACAAATTGGAAACTGTCACAATTAATAGCCAAGAAGCAATAGTTCAAATTGGAAACTGTCTCCACTTAATAAATACACATAAATTGTGAATCAATTTAACAATAAATTTGATTTACTATATTGTTTGCCTCAAAAGGGAAATACATGGCAATTGCAATAAATTAGTTGTAAAGATTATGAGTATCCTTAGTAATAAAAATACAAGGTTCGAAGAAAAAGGTTACATAAAAATATTCTCTCTTTCCTCTCTCTCTCTAACCCTTATTAAATACACTTCTATACCTTGCTTTAAAAAAAAAAATAGAATACAGAAAGGGTAAAAGAATAGCGTGTTACATTTGAATCTTTGGGGTGTATCCAATCAGAAAAAATAGGTTGCAAAGAATTGATGATGAGTTGCAGATCAAGAATGAGAGACCTTTTGCTTCACCTATGTACAGAAGCCACTCTTTACTTGGGGCCTCAATTAAATACAATTAACAATGCTCATCATCATCATCATAGCTCAACTTTCATTTCACCTGTGGGTGCAATTCCTGCAAATATACCAAAATCTACATGCATCAAAATCTTTATTTCCCCCAAAATTTATCAAATTCATCTTTTGCAATGCTAACCCTGAAAATTTTGTGTTTGGTTTTGCCCAAATCCCATCTGCACAATGCTGTGGAGATCGTCCTCCCAGAACGCAGACGAAACCTAAACAATGACAGCCCCGTTAGATCCCTAACACAGTCGAGAATTTGGCAACGGGTGCAGCGACTCAAACCCGAGTTTGCTCAGTACACTCACATGTACAACACATTTCAGAGTATATATATAATGGTTGTGCTGAGCAAAATCCCGGGAGTCAGTAGCTGCGCCCCTTTGTCAATAATGAATACCTACTTGAGATGCAGCTTCACTATAATTTTCCATAGGGTGCCGTCCTAGAGTAACATTCAACGGGAAGGGGGGAATCGCATTGTGCAAATCGGGTTGAGATTGGAATTGATAGGTATCGGAGGGATACATATTATGAGGCAGAGATCCACGAATCTGCACATAAGTACCAAATTGAACTGAATGAATTCGAGTGGACTTTAAACGTTTCAAATGATGCTTATATATATTATATATATACATGTTACTTACATCCTTAGATGACATAAGTGCTTCCATGTTGAACTCCATTCTTGGATTCACAGTAGACAGTTTCATAGAAAGGAACTGCAAAATCATACATCATAATCACCTCACTGATGCATATATCATCAACTGCAAAGAGTTTGTTTTAAGACTATGAATCTTGATTTACCTCAACTTGGCGTTGTAAGGATTGCACATAGTTTATGATCTCATCAAGCATAACAGCTTTTCCAGTAACCTAATAGCAAGTAGTTTTTTCAGATTTTTTTCACAATTAAAATCTGCAAACCAGTTGAATTGTTGAAGATTTACCTTATTGCAACCTGGGACAAGATCTTGCAAGAATTTCATCCTCTCACTGATCTTCTCTCTTCGGACCTATTGATCGAAAATGGAAATAGTGATTAATGAGGGGAGTAGTAGAAGAAGAATTAATGAAGGAGAAGATGGAAGAAGTTTGCATACTCTTTCAGCAAGGCTATGAGCATCAGTGGCTTGACCCCTTCTGGCTCTAACATGAATATAGTCCTTTGGGGGCTCAGGGGGCTTTGAATTATCCTTTGACGATGATGATTGCTTTTTCCCACTTTTTTCATCCCCTGATTTGCTTCTTTTTGCACTTGATTCACTGTTTTCTGATGCTGAGACCTGCATTCAAATTCCAAGAATCAAAACCAGTTCATAAATCAAAATCAAACAACTTTCTCTCTCCTCTCTCTCTCTCTTAAATTACATTGGCAGCAGCAGCATCTTTGGCAGGAGCTGGAGCAGGGGATTCTTTGCCCTTTCCCTTGGCATTCGACTTTCTCTTTCTGGAATTGGCGTCATTCCGAGGAATTAACCCACTTTCCGCACCGGCGATCTGCTCAGAGACGGAAGAATTCTCCCTCGAATCGCCATTTTCAGGCGTCGAAGATCTCGACAGCCTGCTCAATTTCGAGCTTCCATCCCAGATTTCTTGAACTGTTGGGTGAGATCCAGAAGCGTTGATGCACTGATTACTGGAAACCCTAGAAATCTTCCCCGAATCCAATTTGGGGGGAATTTCACTGAAACCCTTGCCGCCGGCGAAACAGGAGAATCGAGCTGCTCTTTCGACGAACCCTGGATCAGTCGCAAACGGAGCTAAGCCCGGGAAATGATTTCCATTAGGGCTCTGAAATTGAGCCCTCTCCATCATCGACAGGTTGAGCTTGGGGGGCGAATTGAGAGGGGTGCTGTAGCAGGAAGTGCTGGCACTGTAATTAGGGTTCTGATGGGGGGAAATTTCCCCCGAATTGCAGATGCTCCCGAGCCTCCCAATCAGTTCCCTCAGAACAATGTTCTCGCCATTGTTCCCATTTGCATTCGATGCAGTAGGAGATGACACCATGGAGCTCAATGCCGATTCAAAGGGATCACTCTGGTCCATGGAATTCTCCCAATTGGGCTTGAAAAGGCTGCAATTCAGCTCATTGAAGAACATGTTGTTGCTCTCTTTCTCCATGATGAGAGAGAAACTGCGAAATCTTTCTTGGGATGATGCAGCAGCGTGTGGGAGTGTGCTACTTTTGGGACAGATGAGAAAACAAAAAGTGGGATTTGTGAATGTTTGATCCTTTTTCTGCACTAAATTGAGAAAGATATAAGGAGAGAGAAGATGAAAATGCAGGAGGAGATAGAGAGAGAGAGAGGGAGGATGGAGATGGGAGTAATGGAGGAAAGTGGAGAGGAAGGAAGAAAGAATGATAAAGAAATCACAAATGTTTGTTTGACCTTTTATTCAATCCTGTATATAATGTATGCAAGTGGTGTGTGATGTATAAAACAATCCTCAGACAACTCCCATAACTCCATACAATGTCGGAGCTTGTGATTGATAGATATCCCATTCTTTTTTAGACTGCTCTTTTTAAAATGATACACCTATTTACTCTGTCTCTATTTTATTTTTACAATGTTAATTTAAATTTTTCAATTTTAAATTTTTACATCTAAAAAAATATTCTACATTTATAAAAATTAATAAAAAACATTTTTTTATTATTTAATTTTACTGTCGTTTATTCTCTTTTTCTTAGTTAGAGTGTTACTTAATGTGTGAAAGTAATACTGAAAAAAAAAAGTATTATTTATCAATTCAATCACATCATTTGTTGGGAACTTGGGGTCTACTCATTTTACTCCATGGGAGAGGAAGATATTGTTCCGCGTAATTTAGGAAAATTGTTGTATGGTTGGGAAATGGGAGAAGAGAAGAAGGTGGAGTTGATGGGTTGAAAGAGATATATTAAAATAATATTTTTATAAAAGAAATTAGCAAAATAGGTGTATCTTATAATATTTGAGGGGTATATAGTTGGAACCAAGATAATATGTGTGTTCCTAATTCTAAAAAAATAACTTTTTGTACATTTAAAGTAAGTACAGGGACACTATTTATTTTTACACGAACAGATAGTATTTTTTTAATTTATTTTTAATTTTTTTTGTTGATTTATGTTAATACTATGTTTTAATGTAGTAACACATCTTTTAATACCTTACATTTATTATTATAAGGACAATAAATATTTTTCTAAGGATAGATAAATATTTGTATGTACATTAACACACATTTTCTTTTACAATAATCTATATTTTAAAAAATGAAAGTGGACGTTGAACCGGACATCTTAGCAGAGTTGATTAGATCGGATTTGATCGGTCAATCTGTTAATAAAGCGATTGAGCCGATATGATGTTATAATTATATAATATATAAATTATACATATTGTAGTTTAAAGTTCAATTTTATCATCAACAAATTGTTGAAACCAAATATACAAAATACAAACATCAAATGTGAAATCAAGTTTATCAAATATTTTACAAACATTAAATGTAAAGCAAGTTCATCAAATTTTAACACTCATAATAACATAAAAATGTCTAGTTTGAAAGGATATCTAAATTAGCGCCATTAAAAATCAATCTCATACTTCCAAATTAAACTTTATCAAATCAACATGATCATTAATTATATATTTTTAACATTTTCATCACCTAGACAAAAGAAAAATAGATATATAACTTTAAAGATAAAATGCTATAAATAATGGTAGAAGTAATAAATAAATATATATTGTAATCTCCTTATAATTCAGGTATTTCATTGTTAACAACTTCATTATCAAGTTCTTCTAATATTTTATCATAATTAAGTTATCTATTTGGCTCATCATCAATAACAAAGCTTCCATCTTATTGATACACTCATAATCAATTGAATCATATGTCTTGTGCATTTTTTTATCGTTGTAAATACAAAAAAAATATAGTGTCGAATTTTAAGGAGTAATAAAATAATGACAATATATTACAAAAGTTGAATATGAGAATACCGATTTTTCAAATGCAAGTAATAATTAACAAAAACAAAGTCATTTAGTCTTTCATGCTCCAAATAATATTTTTTTGAGTATGAATCCTCTCAAATACACTCCAGTTAGGTTCACAACCGGAGGAATATGATATTTGACACAATATTCTAATGACAAGTGTTTGTAAGTTTGGTGCATCAATGCCAAAGAGCCTCCACCAGAACAAATTTAATATAAGTATTATAAATAATAAATTAATTTTAGTTACCATGCAATATAAAATATAACATACCAAGAGTAATATTTTTTGCTTCTCTGTTAACCAATGTTATTCCAAAACTCTTTTTACCCTCTCGAAAGTGTTGGAAGATTTTCTTAATTGAAGGTTTGTGTGGCTGATTAATGCATGAAATCCTCGAAACAATAATTAAGTTTTTGTTATAAAATAGATTTTTAAAGAGAGAGAAAGTAGAGAGAAGTAATTCTTGAGTATTATGAACTTAGAGAGAGAATGAGAGTACAAGAGACCTATTTATATGTTTGCATTTGATGAGGTGACATGTTTTAAGCTTAAGTAGCCTTATTAACTGGCAAGTGTCCTTACACATGTCTCTTTAGTCACCTCTTATACTTTAATTACATTGTTTTTGACCTACTACATTACTATTGAGAACTTATCAAGCTATTACTCCCTACTTCGAGTAGGGGCGAGCTCTTCGTACCCACGTTATCTTGGGGTCCAGGGATTGTGTAAGGGAATGGTCTCCTGCCTCTTTGTCCTGGGTGAGCTCTTGGCGAGCTTCCTCTCTCTTGTTGAGTTGACTGGTCAACGGATAGTGATGTGGCTTGTAAACCTAGGGCGAGCTACTGAGCCTTAAGCATTTGTTTATATTGATTCTCCCTAATTAGCTCATTTTAGTTCGCCTATCAACATTTGCACGTGCTCCCCTATAGATGGTTTTACCAATATATAGGTGAGTTGTTTTGCCTCTTTGGGAAAACTGATCACCAAGTCTTGGCGAGCTACCTCGCGAGCTACCTTTTGAAGACAGCTCTACAGACGTGGCTCAGAATTCAAGGAGTCAGTTACTTTTTCACGTCCTTTCATGCCTTAAAACACACACCAATAATTGTCAATTTTTCAAATTTTTTGCAATTAAGCCCCTGATCTCTTTAAAAATTCCCCAAAGCATCGTCTTCTTCCTGTAAAAGGAATGAACAATTCCTCATTAA
Organism: Prunella vulgaris; assembly: GCA_026898435.1. Classification (NCBI taxonomy): domain Eukaryota; kingdom Viridiplantae; phylum Streptophyta; class Magnoliopsida; order Lamiales; family Lamiaceae; genus Prunella; species Prunella vulgaris. The sequence continues at coordinate 105,047 of JAPKLY010000814.1, read as the reverse complement.
CATTTTTACGAATCCAAAATTTACAGAGCAATCTTTTATCTTTTTCAGTGATTCTTCTTCAACATTACCGGATTTTCATCTGATTCTTCAAGGTATTGCACATTGTTCTTCTTTTCCCTCATTTCTTTTAATTTCTGGTCTTTTTTTTTTTTTTTTTGAAAATTTGAAAACTGTTGGATTAACCTTGCAATTTCCGGCCAACCTCCATATTTTCTGGTCATTTTCACCAGCTTTTGGTCATCGGAATTTCGACCTTTGTTTACTCCAACTTTTTCTAAGGATCTTTGGACGAGTATATAATGACGTCTGGGGCGAGCTTCCCCACACCTGAGCCAGCTGTGAAAGAGGTAGAGGGGGCCACTGATTTCAAGGCCAACAAGATACAGAGTGTGATCACAGCTGTCATGCTCCCTAACCTCTGCAAGGCATACCGGATTCCCTTAGATATTCACATGTACGCCCCCGGACCTAAGGAGCGAGCTGATCTCCCTCCTACTAGGCTCACTGCAATCAATATTCATACCCTTGATGCAGGGCTCACCTTACCTTTTCACCCGATTATTAGCCGGTACCTCCTCGATATGAACTTGGCCATCAGCCAAATCACTCTTAATGGCTAGAGTAGCTTGATGGTCGTTCTGACAATTTTCATCCTTGAAGGGTACAAGAACCGTCTTACCACAGCTGAGATTAATTGCATCCTTAGCATTACTAACAAAAATGCTGAGGGTAAAGGATACTATTATTTGAAAGCTCGGCCGGGTGAGAAGCTCCTAGAGAGCTTGCACAACAAGGTCCGCGATTGGAAAGTGCAGTTCTTCATCGGAGGAGACTGGCAAGCTTCCACTAATTATACGGGACAAGAAGGGCGGATTTTATCTCCCGAGAAATACGAGGATGTTAGCTATAGGTGGATTTTTTTTGTGTGAGTGGGTTGATTAAGATTTACTAATATGATCAACTCTTTCTTGCAGGTCCCAAGCATCAGAAATGGGGTCATCCGAACTTGGTGATATCTAAGGTCTTCGACTTCGTGTACGCTGTCTGTTGCAAGAGGAACCGTAAAGACGGGGAAGTGGACCACCTGAGCAAGGCGCACTACCACCGAGCTGCCCTCGTGTACACATCTCTACACCACTTAGTTGTGCAAGCTCCGGAGCCACCAGGTATACTAGATCGCATGTAGTTCATCTTATTTTTCTTTAGTAGCTCGTTTCATTGCTTTACAAACATTTTGCTTTCAATGTGCAGCTCAGGACATGACGTTCGTTATCCCGCCATCCTACTATACTCTGGTCCAAAAGATCCGGATGGCTTCGAATCATCCAAGGAAGAAGGGTCCGTCATCTGCCGTCCTGGCGGCTCAGAGGAAAGCTCAAGGGGCCCCCGTCACGAAGGGCAAGATAGGAGGCTCCACACGGTGGGCTACCTAGAAGAAGACACCTGCCAAAACTCCGACTAAGGCTCCAGCTACTAAGGATGCGGTCAAGAAGGCACCTAAGCGAGCTCATATCCCTCCTCCTTCACCATCTGGAGGCTACCTTAGGAGGGGAGATAGGACACTCGTAAATGAGGAAGAAGAAAGAGCTGGCAAGAGGGCGAGGGTAGCGGCTCATGATTCGAAGTCCGACAGAGCTGGGCGAACTGCTTCTGGCTCTAGGCAAGGGATCTCAGCTCTCTCCTCCGACCCTACTCCTGCACAAACTCCACCTCCACCATCATCACCCTTTCGAGTCTAGGTGGTGGATGACACCCTATTGGGATGGGACCCCACCCGATCTGGGTAAGGAACTTTGATGTGTATTATTTTACTCGTAGTAGGTATGTTTCTTTTGAAAACTTTTTATAAGTGTTTCTTATATTGTTGTAGGTATACTCCGGCTGTGCACCCTAAGAGGTGTGAAGTTTTGCATTTCGCCCGCTCCAAACCACTCGTGACTCTTTGCGACCTACCAACTGGGGTAGCTCGCTGGACCATTGAAGAGGTGCTGAAGCATTGGACTCAGTCCCAGCTAGCGGTGATCGAAAAGTAGAAGTTGGCGGACAATGCTCAGCTAGCTATGCATTACGCTAGTGGAGCTTTCCTCGCTGCCCAGAAGGCAATTGATCAGATTTTGGAGTCTGATAAGGCTCATCGGGAAGTAAATGGTGCCTTTCTGAAGCTAGCCGAGGAGAAGAAGAAGGCCAAGAAAGTAGCGGCCAATATGGAGAGTAAGGCGAAAGCGGCGGTGGAAGGCGAGCAAAGTGTCTTGAAGAAGCTCGAGTTATTGCAGATGGAGCTCACATGTCAGAGGGAGGAAGGTAGCATTGAAGGTTAAGGATGATGAGCTCACTCGTCATTCGCATGAGCTCGCCGGAGAGACAGAATTGAACAAGTCTCTCCATACTGAATGCTCAAAGCTGAATGGCGAGCTACGCTTCTATGCTACTAAGATTACCGAGCTTCAATCTCTTGTGGATGTATCGATTTCGCATGAGACGTTGGAAGCTACGAAGGGAGGTGCTTTAGATTTCGGCTACTTGTTGTGCTACGCCGAGATCCTTCAGACCTATCGGTGGGTGGTGGACAAGAATGAGGATGTATGGGAGCTCTTCAAGGTTGAGTTCCGGGACTTCGTGAATTCAACCACGTTCCCCTCTGGCTCTGTTGTCAAGATTGGTGACTTGGTGGAGCTGGGTGTTGATTTGGGCTTCATGCCTGACACCATTAGAATCACGGGCGACCCATACCCTCCTCTGGACACCGGGGCCACTAATGAGGAGGCCGACAAAGATGAGGCCGACTGGCCGGCGAACTATCCACTGTGGAGGGTGGGCAGGAGGCCGAGCTTACTCAGGAACAAGTGGGTGAGGACATCATGGTCGATGTGAGCGAGTTGAGCCCAATTGTTCACAACATGCCCACTCTATCTCCTCCAGCTGGGCAGGAAGTCACCCAGGAGGTCGTCCCTACTGCCACCTTGTCTTCCACCACTGCGGAGCCCCCTGCAACTGTCGATTCTATTGCTGCCGCTGCTCCTCCTTCTTAGGATTTTTTCTTTTTTTTTGCTTAAGTTTTAGTAGTTCGCCCCTGCGTGGGTTCTTTTGTACTTTCAGTTGGATAGCTGGTTAGTCGGTTTTTTTGTAAACAACACTCTTGTACTTGAAACTTGAGAATTTATATATGAAGTGTGATTTTTCTATTCTACTTTGTTTTACTGCTTTTTGAACGTTATTATATTTTCGTAGCTCGCTTTTTATCTGGTACGTACTTTTTCATCTTGTGTCACTTAGGACCCGTGAATTGTACCTTTTATAGAGATCTCTCGGGCAATTGGGTTTTTTTAACACACTTTGCCTTGGACGTCTTAAAATCGTCTTTTGAGAATTTTTCTAATACTGGGCAGTGGGTTCTTAGTAATCCTTTTTAGTAGGATACTTTAACGACCCTTGGCACTTAACATTTCAGGGTTTTTCCCTTTGCATATTTAGTCTGAACAGATAATTCTCGAAAAATTACATCTTTTATTGAAAAAAGGTGTTTACACAGATCGTCATCAACATTCCTGATGCGAAACCTTATCAAACTATTTACAAGCTATTTGTTCTCCTTTCTCTATTACTGGTAGTATTTCTTCAGGTGAGTTGCGCTCCACGTGTAGGATGAAGCTTTCCCTTCCATATCCTCTAGGTCATATGTCCCATTAGTCCAGCTGGCAGTGACTAGGAATGGTTCTTCCCAGTTTGGTCTGAATACACCTGGAGGTGTTGCTAGTCGTTTCTTTAGTACTAGCTCACCAACCTTGAACATTTTGTGTCACACCTGGGTGTTATAATATATTTCGGCCCTTTTTTTGTAAGTCGCATTCTTCAGTTCTGACGAAGCTCGGGTTTCTTCGAGCAGATCTTTCTCTACTGCCAAGGCTTCATCATTAACTTCTTCGTCATAGCTTTTGACCTTCCAAGTTTAATTCTGGACTTCCACTGGGACTACCACCTCTGTCCCGAATGCTAAGGAAAAGGGTTTTTTCCGGTACTGGCTCTATAGGATGTTCGATAAGACCACAACACTTCAGGGAGTTCATCCGCCCAACTACCCTTTCTGCCTTCTAGGCAGACCTGCAGGATATGCTTCAGGATTTTATTGACAGCTTCCACATGTCCGTTTGATTGAGGATGGTAAGGGGTTGAGTAGTGCTTCCTTATATTCCACGAGCTGCAAAACTCTCTGAGTTTTTGTCTGTCAAACTATTTTCCATTGTCTGTCACGATCGAACGTGAGAGTCCGAATCTATAAATCAAATTTTTCCAGATGAAGCTTATCATTCTCTCCTGCTTTACTGTTGTCAATGCTTCACCTTCAGCCCATTTTGTGTAGTAATCTACCGCAACTGTGGCAAATTTGACACCGTCTTTGGCAGGTGGAAATGGGCCGATCAAGTTGATACCCCATTTAGCAAAAATGTCATGGGCTGAAGACTGACTTAAGCTGATTAGCATGAGTATGGATGTTTGGCGCAAACAATTGACATTTTCGGTATCTTCGAGCGAAGCTAATAACATCTTTGCACAATGTGGGCCAATAGTACCCCTACCTGATTATTTTGTATGCTAAGGCTTGCCCCTCAGCGTCACTCCCACATATCCCTTGATGAATTTCCTCTAACACCTCCTATCCTTATTTCTCTGTTAAGCATTTGAGTAGGGGTAAAGAGAATCATTGTTTGTATATTTGGCATCTATAAGTGTGTATCTGGCTGCCTGCTTCACTAGCCGACTAGCTATCCAAACATCTTCCGGAAGTGTTCCATCCTCCAAGTGTTTTCCAATAGGAGCTCACCAGTCATCGTCTTCTTCTTGCCCCCCACTCAAAGTTTGATTTACTTTGTAATCAGACGTCGAGGGATCTTGTAGCTTTGTTATCACGACTTTTGCTAGCTCCGTTTCTCCATTGCTTGTAGCTAGTTGGGCTAGTGTGTCTGCTTGCGTGTTTTCCAACCTTGGAATCTGTTCAATGTATACTTGTTTGAACAACAAAATTAGATGTGCCACTATTTTTTGGTATAGTGAAATATGTTGATCTTTTTGCTTCATAGTTTCCTCGAACTTGGGATATTATTAGCTGGGAATCTACAAAAAATTGCAGTTTGGTTGCCCCCACAACTAATGATAGCCTAAGTCTTGCTATCAGTGCTTCGTATTCAGCTTCGTTGTTTGTTACTTTAAAATCAAATATGATTGCCGAAGTGAAGACTTGTCTATCTGGGCTTATCAGTACTACACCGGCTCCTGCTGCTATGCTGGTTGATGATCCATCTACGTAGAGGTGCAATGGGAAAATACGTCCCCTCGTTGAATCTTGTGGGAAAGTCAACTCGACTATAAAGTCGGCGAGAGCTTGTCCCTTGATTACTGTTTGGGGAGCGTAGGTTATTCCGTATTGGCTAACCTCTAGTGACCATTTGAGTAAGCGTCCAGTAGTGTCCGGTCGGTGTAGTATTTGCCTTAGTGGAAATGTTGTCAATACTTCCACCTGGTGATCAATGAAGTATGGTAGTAACTGAAATATGACTGTTGAAATAGTCTCTGAAGATAGCCCATTACGAGATCACTTATGCACCTCAGACGGTGATCAAGGGATAGACCTTGGACGATTTCATGGTGGAACTTACCTTCCCACCAAACCCAATAAATATCAACCGTCCTCCTTTGAAATTATTTGTTAACAGCTCATCCACGAGTACGAGGGCCAGAGCCAGGATTGTTCTCATCGGACTACACAGACAATACTTTATGAATACCATCTGGTTCAATTTTTTAGCCAATAATAACGAGGTAGAGTATGAGCCCCTAGTAGGTGGACTTGAATCAGCTTCAGCAGTTGGGGTCAGATATCTCCATGTTGTTTTGGACTCATTACTTATGTGGATTAAATAAAAAAATAATACGAGGCAAGAGGTGAGTATATGAACAAGTACCAAGAGCTTGTTATTTCCATGTGTGAAAAATTCGAGCAAGTCCTAATTAAATAAATTCCTCGCAAGCATAACTCCTAGGCAGATGCACTCTCCACGTTTGCAACCTCAAAAGGTACCACCAATCTCTCTCTCTCTCTCTCTTCCAGGTTACGAGGCTCACGACTCTGATCGTTGAGAAAAAACTAGTTTCTTCAGTGGCAGAGCACGAGTCAGCTGGATGACTCCTAACATCCTTTACTTTAAAACTAGAGCACTCCCTGAAGATAAGACCCAGGCTCGATAACTCTAGTAACGAGCATTAATGTACACACTTATTGAAGATTATCTTTATAAGTGAAGTTTATGTTTGCCTCTACTTAAATGTATCACCTCAGAGCAAGACAAGAAGGTTCTAACTAAAATTCACAATAGAGTTTATGGAAATTATACCAGAGATGCATGTTCATTTATAAATTAATGAGACAAGGGTAGCTCTGAATCTCGCACCGAAAGAATGCCATAGCCTATGCTAAATCTCATCACCATGCCAAATTATAGGCCTAAATAATAAATAATCACCAGAACAACTTACTTCGATGTACAACCCCTAGCCATTTGTATAGTAGAGGCTAAATCTAATTAGTCTTTTACCAATGGCCCAGGGCGACCACAAGTTCAAAGTCATTGCAGTCAATTATTTGACCAAGTGGGAGGAGGTGGAGCTATTGAACATGATCGATCAGAGTCAAATCATAAATTTTATATGGAAAATCTAATTTATCACTTCTAACTCCCTATAGACAATTAAAATTAATTGTAAAAAAAAACATGTAGAATTACATGTTAAAATAATTTATTATTGGTAATTTGGATAAATTAATTTCTAAATAATAAATTTGATTGGGCCTTAAAAGCCAAATAAATGAAGTGGGCATCAAAAGCCTAATAATTCAATTGGGCCTCTAAAACCTAATAAATTCAATTGGGCCTCTAAAATCCAATTAATTCTTCTGGATTTTTAAAGTCATCAAGTCCGATCTTTAGAAAGCCCAAGAAATCAAATCTTCACAAATATCCTTGAAGATTATCAAATCTGACATCTTCAAAGAATATTCCCCAAATCATATCTCCAGGCCCATCAAAACTGGCTTGCAAATCTAGAATTCTACACATATAAATAAGGTCTCATTCTAGTCATTTTTCATTCACAAGAAGATCAGAGCTTGAAGAGGAGGAGAAACTCGAAAGATCCAAGACTTCGAGCATCATTGAAGATTCAAAGACGTTCTTCGCGGCTTCAAGAGTGTTCTTCATAAACAAAGGCATTTTGATTCGAGATCACGGTGCGAAGCCTCCGGTCGACTTTCTTCATCAACAACGACGTTTCATTCAAAAAACACAGCGTCAATCCCCTCAAGTAAACGTTCAACTATAACAACAATTCACAAAGAGTCAAGAAGATCAGAGCTTGGAGAGGAGGAGCAACTCGGAAGATCCAAGACTTTAAGCATCCTTGAAGATTCAAAGGCATTCTTCGAGGCTTCAAGAGCGTTCTTTATCAATAACTACGTGTGATTCGAGAAACACGGCGTCAACCCCCTCCAGTCAACATTCAGCACCGATAACAACATTCATAAGAAGTCAAGAAGAACAGAGCTTAGAGAGAAGCATCAAGATCCAAGACTTTGGGCATACTTGAAGATTCAAAGGCATTCTTCGCGGATTCAAGAGTGTTCTTCGAATTCTTCAACAACAAGGCATTTTAATCCGGGATCACGGTGCGAAGCCTCCGGTTGATGTTCTTCATCAAAATTAGTGTTCGATTCGAGAAACACAGTGCGAAGCCCCTCCAATTGATGATCATCTACAAGTCCTCAACGACGATCAACACTACTCATCTACAACGACACCCCCATAAGGAGTCTAAAAGTGAACACTCATCAAAGCCCTTCCAACAAGGCAATATTAATTTGAAATAAGGTTTAAAGCCCTCAAATTAATATCAACTTCAACATCAAATCTGGACTCAATTCCAACAAATCAACAAAGTCCTTCTATAAGGCAACATTAATTCGAAATAAGGCTGAACGCCCTCGAATTAACGTCCAACCCCAAAGTCAACTCTAGACTCAACTCCGACAAATCAACAAAGTCCTTCCATAAGGCAACAATACTTCGAAATAAGGCTCAACGCCCTCAAATTAACGTCCAACTCTAAAGTCAACTCCAGACTCAACTCCTACAAATCAACAAAGTCCTTTCATAAGGCAACGTTAATTCGAAATAAGGTTCCACGCCCTCGAATTAACGTCCTACTCCAAAGTCAACTCCGGACCAGCTCCGACAAATCTACAAAGTCCTTCTAAAGGCAACATTAATTTGAAACAAGGCTCAACGCCCTCGAATTAACGTCCAACTCCAAAGTCAAATCCAGACCAGCTCCGAGAAACTTACAAATCAAGTCAAGTCCAAGTCAAGACTCGAAAAGAAAAATTAGATGATAGAATAGAGATTGGATCCGAGACAATCACATCGATTCCTTTTTAATTCAACATATTCTTTGTAATTTCAATTTTCACATTATTAATAAAAGAGTTATTAATATTTTGTGGAGAAATTCGCAGGTTAAAATCCCATATGCCATCATTTTAGACAATAGGAAATAATTTGATGGCCTCAACATCGTTGATTTCCATGAAAATGGAGAATAAAAAAACTTTTCCAATTCTTTACCACACTTAGACCAACGTCTAGGTCAAGGTAGTAAAATTCTAAAATATGCCTTCAAGATGAAGCTCGAGGAGTGAAAAGAATAATGGGCTAGTGAACTCCCAGATATCTTGTGGTCCTATAGAACTACCATAAGATATTAAACTAGCAAGACACCTTTCACCCTCTCCTTCGAAACCAAAGTGGTGATCACGTCCGAGGTGATAGTGCCAAGCCACCACACTTCACAATCGATAACTAATGATAATAAGGTGGTGAGGCAAATCGACCTCAATATTATTGATGACAGAAGATTAACCTTAGCCTACAAGAACACCATTTACAAGCAACAATTAGAGAAATACTTTAACTTAAAACAAAGCTAAAAAAATTCAAAGTTGGTGATCTTGTGCTAAAAAAACCAATGGTGTAGTCAAAGTTGTATTTGGTCTAAACTGGAAGGATTTATTCTGTGTAGTAAAATGCTTGTCCACTGGAGCGTCCGATCTCAAACATCTAGATGGAACTTTGGACCAATACTCTTGGAATGCTTGTCATCTAAAGAAGTACTTTCAATAGAATAGGTCCAACTTGTAAGCTCTACATCAACATGTAAATTATTAAGATTGAAAAATTTAGCTTTTTAAATTCTAAGTATAAATTTGTAAACTCTTTATGAGTATATATTTTTTTTCAAAGTCTGAAACCCCTTGGGCATGACTTGCCCACGAGGCCTAACAAGGCCTAAGCTGGTAGGATAAGCTGCAACACTTGACCTACCTCGGTTCTAGGTACCGAATACCATCCTAATGTCCAAAGCCCCTCATCGAGCTAATTATCTCATAAAGAGATTTAAGAGAAAAGTGGATAAGATATGAAGTCCAAAGCATGAGGTTCTAAGGACGAAGTATGAACCAAGCTCCCTAAAATATGAAATGAATATTTTTAACAACTAAGTCGATCATTTTTTGATATTTAGTCAATTTAAACCTAAAAACATAGTCATTTTAAGATGTAAAACTTCTTGACACTTAGTCATTTTTTATATGTTTTAAAATTTAAAATCTTAGGGGATCAGGTCGTATGGATCAAAGTCGAAGCAAAGGATTCAAATTGACAAGGATTTAAAGAAACAAAGTAAATAACACGTACAAAACTTGAAATTTGAAATTGCATTGCAAAAGGCCCAAACACAGATATACACTAATGAAGCTAGAAAGAAAAAATACAAAGTTCCTTGGGCAAACACAAAATAGGTAATTTATCCTAAGTCTAGATTTGGTCCGAGGCCAGGGTGTTATCCTCTGGGGCACCAGATTACCTTCCACCGAGACCAGAATGCCATATGCTTCAGTGTCCAGCTTTATTATCCCTCTTAGAGTCTGGAACCTCTTTGAAAGGGAAGGGCTCAAAGGAAAGAAGAAGTCTACCCTAGTGTGAGTATCAGGAGAGATCCACATCATAATTCATTTAATGATCTTTGATCTTTAGTTAAAAGTCATGAGGGATTATGTTCTGCTCGAGATAATAATAGAAGAACATCTTGAATGGGCGGGAGTCCATTTTTTTCCTTTGGCCACCTTGATGGCATCGATGAAAGGGACAATATAGGTACACTCCACTAGGTTATCAGGATTATTATACGGCTCATGCGGGGTAGAAGATACCTGGGCTTGAAGCTCTCTCAATTTTGAGTCTGCCTCAGCTAATTCAGAGAAGAGCCGCTTGGATTCAATTTTTACCAGTTCCAGGCCTCAGACTCTCTCTCTTTCTCATGAGTAATATAGGTCACCTCGGTGGTAGCAATTCGAGCTTCAATCTCAACTCTCCTCTTCTCATCTACCTCGATCCAAATCTTAGCCATAAGATCTTTGATTGTATTCTGTAGCTTAGTCTCCTTGGTCTCGACCCCAAACCTAGTCATATTCTTACCCTTCTCTTGGCCTTGTGGACCACCACCTTGAAGCAGTCTTACTCCTCTGGTAGAAACCTCTCAGCCTCATTCACCCTCTTTTTGGCCTCGTCCTCCCAACCTCAAGGTATTCTACAATTGGGCATGAAAGCCCTCGACTTGAAAAACTTCACCCCTTTTGGCCAACTAAAGTTCTGGTCATTAGTAAAGTCATTTGCAAAGCCAAGATAGAGGTCTAAGCAAGGTGGTCCTCAGCTGCCGACACTTTGAAAACCCACATAATGTGGATCTCGATCAACAATTTTCAAAGGTAAAATGTTAGAAAACTTTCAAGTAAGGTAAAAAGACCAAAATTGTTGCACTTATTTCTTAACTCCGGATGAAACATGGACAATTGAGCTTTTTGGGTATATTACGGTATATAAAAAATATTAAAATTAATATTTTTGGTATAATGTTGTCATTTCAGAATTTGGATATACTGAAATTTTCTATATGACAATGGTATGACTTTTGTCGGTATCAAAATTTTGATATATTAAAATTTGGTAAACCGAAATTTTTGGTTTTATAATGGTATGATATTTTTTTATATTGAAAATTTTGGTACGATAATTGTATGACAAATTTTTTTTACTATGCCGTACCGTCCGCCCCTATATTAAATGCCTCATATCTTGACATTTAATACCCAAGTAGGACAAAATCCTAAATATTAGTTAGTGTTAATCTGTATACTATAAATAGAAACTCTAATGATATAAAAAGGACAAAAAATCTTTAAGTCTAAGTCTTTGATTTGTGGTATTTTTGCATCATTTTTTATGATATTTGTACTCTCACTTGTGCTACTTGTGCATGATTTCCTAGGAAATATGATCCTCTTTTGTCACTTGATCTGTTTTGGGAAAGAAATGTTTTGATGTAGGTTTTAGGTGACAAAACGAGAAGAAATCACGAAGAAACGAGTAAATGGAGTTAAGCAATCGATCGTGATCAAAGTTTGGGATGTGGAAGAAGTGCAAATCAAGTTCGAGTGTTGAAAAGAGTGAAAAAGGGCCAAAATCGTGAAGTGACCGTGTAAAGGCAGGAGGCCGTGTGAGCTGTGAACTGAGGCCGTGTCATTGTTGACTTGTGGTCGTGCAAGCTATAAGCAAGAGGCCGTGTCACATATGTTGTAGCGAATGACACAACCAGGAAATTAATTCGCACAGCCGTGTCACATTCGAGCTGAGGCCGTGTCAGTAGCGAATGACACAGCTAGGGTAGAAATTCGCACTGCCGTGTCGTTTCTGTGCTGTGGCCGTGCAAGAGTAAAATGCGGCCAGAATTGTAATTTTTGGGAATTTCAAGGAGCAACTTGCAAAGTCCGTTTTTCCACTTGGTGCCCCACTATAAAAGCCATCCTATTTCAGATTTTAAGACATAGAAACCCTACCCCAAGAAACCCACTCTTTACTTTTCTCTCTTTTCACATTTTTCAAGGTTTTTACTCTAGAATTCTAGTGAGATTTCAGTTTCATTTACGAATTATCATCGGGCTGTGTTCTATTCCCTTAGCTTTAGCTTCGTATCTGATTACTTTTGCATTTTGAGGAAGACCCATTGGAGGAATCATGGATTAATGTTGGTTTTTGCTATTTCTTGCATTTTCATCAATCTAATGGTAATATCTTTTCATTTTAGCAAGATTCTCTTTCAATTCATTATGGGCTTTGTTAATTCTATCTTTAATTTCATTGTTATGTTGATTTTAGCCATGGGCTAATCATTTCATGCTTTGGGTGTTTGAATTGCAATGGAAATTGATGTGATTATGGCTTGATTGTCTTGAATTAACTATGTGATTGGTTTATTGCTTTTATTGTGGTGTTTATCTTGATTAGATTGATTGAATGGATTGAGTAACTCTTAATTGGTGGGTAGATGCTTCAATGAGAGTTGGGTATTTGCTTAATTGATTTTGTTGTGAAATGTTCGTTTGATTAATTTGATTCTCATAGTAATCTACTACACCGAGAGAGGGTAGATGGCTTAGACGACCCATAATAGACACTAGGTTCTTTAATCGAGGATTAGAGTTTTTAGTGAGAGGGGAATCGTAGGGATTAGTAACTGTGTTGAACCTTCCTATAGTTCACTACCTTATGTGCTTGTCATGTTGCTTGATCACCTAAGCCTCAAAAGGGATTGGTCTTCATATGCTTGGTGGTAGCCTCTAGTACATTCCTAAAACATAGCAAAGGAGAGATAGTCTTGTCGTAAGAATCATTGATCGAAATTGTGAGGAGAACACCCGAAGCATACTTCTCACCTCGCACTTCTAATCGAAGTTAGGATAATTTGCTTGTGTTTGCTTGTTTGCTATTTACAATTGCTAGTTTAAAAATCAGATTCGTTGCTATAATACTTATGCCAACATATGACTTCGGGGATCCATAGCTCTCTCTTGTCCTAGGTCAATACTACTGGTCGTTTACTTACATGCTACAATTACCCATCCGCTTTTAGGTCAATTTGCCTTGAAATTGAAAAACGTGCAAAAAGACGAAAAAGTCAATCTTACAACAAGACTTGATAATTTTTTGTGTTCTTCATTTACTGCATATTATATTAATAGGGAATTTTTCTTGTATATGTGTCATCATGAAATTGAGCTGGATGATGTGTCATATCTTCCTGAAGTTTAATGTTTTTTAGATTATGTGTTATTGTTCTATTGACTCATTTCAATATGTGACATCTATATGACATTTAAATATTGAGTCCAATTTAAAAAAAAAAAAAAGGTTTGAACCTTAATCCTCTCACACATATTCTTACTTATTTGAAGTATTTAACATAAATTTATAAATATATATATTTTAAATATTTTATTACGATTGTATAACTTATGTATCTCTATATGTTCAAAAAAGTCATATTTTAAAATTTTTAAATTTGTGAGTATTTTAAAAAGACATTTAAATATATTTATTCTATTGATGAATTGGTTAATTTTATTTTAATAATTATTGTTATGCAAAATTTATATTTAATTAATTTATGTGTATATTGTCTTAAAATAAAATAGTGTCACTTTATTTATTTAACATATTAATAGAAATTAAGTCTTGATTATGTGTAAAGTTTAATTTTTTTTTATCGCACACCAAATTTATGTCGATATCAATAGTTAATATCATCCAACAAAATAAATTATATGTTTGGTTGTTTTATCTCACTATATTTGAGGGTGATTAAAACATGAAAATGATCACATCCCCACGTGGACAAAAATTTATATGTCTAACGTAAATATGATAATGACACGTAACAAATTTAAGCAATCAATTAAAATAATAATGGACTCCCTACTTATGTGTTATTTTCATATTTACGGTGGACATATGAATTTTTATCTATCTTTAGGAATATGATCATTTTGGTTCAAATAATAGGACAAATCTATAATTACATTAATAAAATCTTATTTTTTAACTTTATTTTAGGATCATACATTTAAGAAAACTAAATTTAGAGAAAAACATAAATTATAAAACGAAATTGAGTAATACTAAAGAATTTGATTTGTTGGGCATTAAACGTTAGATTAAATATAAGTAGATAATCTAAATGATAAAATTAAATAAGTTAAAGAATTTTAATTTATTAGACATTAGACGTATAATTATGAATATAATTTAAATTATTATTTCATTTTATACTTAGTGTTGCTCTAATATTAATAGGTAACTTTATTCTGTAAAAGATATTACACATTTGATGTTTAATATCACTATAATCATAGAAGTTTTATAAAAAAAAATTTTGAGGGTAATCCAAATAATAGAATTAAGGTAAGTTACATAAAGAAATATATATAATGATATGTTATGGGTGCAAAGAAAGTGAAATAAACTCAGATGAGCAAGTACT